>PVKP010004950.1:0-82245 GCA_004027715.1 Plecturocebus donacophilus | reverse complement strand
CTGTCCTGGTGTATTTAAAACAAACCTTTATGCACTTTTATCAAAGTATCTTATTACATTTTTGTCACAATTCATTGTGAAAAAAGGTTTTCCATTCAAATATGCACTTTGAGTGACTTACCTGGTTGCCCTATCTGATAGACAGCAAGTATTAATTTTCAATAGAACCCTTTTTTCTCCAAATTTTCTCCAAAATAATGTTATGGGCTGAATTGTGCCTCCCAAGTTTCATCTGTAAGAGACTTAACTCCCAGTACCTCAGCATGTGACTGTCTCTGGAGAAAGGGCCTTTTAAAAGTGGGATTATTAGGGTAACCCTAACACAATATGACTTGTGTACTGACAAGAAGATGAGGCTAGGGCACAAATGCCACACAGAAGGAAAATTATGAGAAGGCCGAGGGAGAAGACAGCCACCCACAAGCCAAAAAGAGGGCTCTTAAAAGACATCAACTCCGCAGCACCTTGATCTGTCACCTTCAAAACTGTGAGATTAATTTCTGTTCTTTGAGCCACCCAGTATGTGATACTTTGCCATGGCAGCCCTGGGAAACTTGTGGGTAGAATAAAGGTGTCAATAAATAGAAGCCTATGTCATTTCTGACTCAGAGTCAAGCCTCAGAATGGAACTGAACTTGTGAGCCCAAATACAAAGTGCAAATTCAAAACATGGGAGCAGTTGAGGATTGTAAATAACTTTATCCACATTTCCCCTTCTCCCAGAGATGTTTGCTGTCCTGTCCTTGTGACAATGAGAAATCTGTAAGTGTAGAAGAAACTTGCCTGAGAGAAGTAGAGGTTCATAAAACTACATAAGAGAAGCCTGGTTTTATCAGGGAGGTCCTGAGGAATAACACAAAATGCTAATTTGTATGATTGGACTAGTGCAGTACCTGAAAAACTGATGTAGTAGTCAGCTTAATGGTTGTGATTTCCAACACTGAATAGGACGTTTGTTTTTCACAAAACTAAACTAAATAATATGGCTTGGCACGGTGGTTCAAGCCTGTAATCCCAGCACTTTGGGAGGCAGAGGCAGGCGGATCACCTGAGGTCAGGAGTTCAAAACCAGCCTGACCAACATGGAGAAACCCCATCTCTGCTAAGAATACAAAAATTAGCCAAGCAAGGTGGTGGGTGCCTGTAATTACAGCTACTCAGGAGGCTGAGACATGGGAATCATTTGAACCCAGGAGGCAGAGGTTGAAGTGAGCTGAGGTCACACCACTGCACTCCAGCCTGGGCAACAGAGCAAGACTGCACCTCCAAAATAAGTAAATAAGTAATAAAAATAAATAATATGCAAGCACAAAAAAAAGAACTGAGAGTTAAAGATCTGACTAGACTTTTCTGCTATTCATACCACATGAATGAAAAGACCAGGAACATTTCATTTTAGCAATAATTTTTGAAAAGAAAACATGCGTACAAGGTTATTACTGTTTCTGAGTTTGAGTGTGATTTATTACCTATCTCAGCCTTAGAGACATAACAGAACGAGATAACATTTGAGGCTTCATCTTTTAAAGCAAACTACCCAAAAAGAGAGTTTATTTCCTCATCAACAAAATATGCCATGTAAACCCAATAGCCTCTTCGCACTGTTAAACAATGCTTGGCTTATTGGTGTTTGATTTGGAAGAAGATAATAATGCTATAATATAATTTATTAGCAGATGTAATAATGATTAACATTTACTGAATAATATGCACAGGCTACCATGATAATTGTGCACCCACAGTCCATTTAATCCCCATCACTGTCTTTGAACTTGAATTTGCCCATTCTAAGGATAAGGAAGCTGAGATCCTGAGAAGATAAGTACCTCTTGTTCTATGGCTAGACAGTAGGAAGTGACACCATCTTCTGAGACAGAATCAAAGGTTGTTTTGAGCTTGTTAAGGGCAGTGCAGGGAATGTAGGCTGTTGTTGAGGAGCATGCTGTAAGTTATCAACAAGTGACTACAGAAACCAGGAAGGCCAGCAGAAGTTGCACGGCTTTAATATTTTGTGGAAAAGTTTAACTTTATCTAAAAATCTAGAGCCAGAGAAAGGGGAAGAGGAGAGGAAAGGAGCTAAGAGGAGGGGAAAAAGTTCATTCATGAGGGGTTAAAACAGGCTGGAAACTAGCAAGGCAGAAAAGAAGAGCTGGGACAGGGTGAGGAGGAACAGAAAATAAGTCAGGGAATGGAAAATCAGAAAAATGGCTTCCAGTTTCACACAAAGAGGCATTGTTTGTGAATTGTGAATTTGATATGCTGGATGTGAGAAGATCTGTAGGAAAGAAGAATGTGTAGCAATATCAGGCAAATAAAAAGCAGGAAAAGACTGATGTGAGAGACAATGGGATATACCCACTCTGCTTCAGAATCTCCCAGTTCTTTGTGAGTCTCGTGAGTTGTTGCAAGTGATGAGAGACCTCAGAATTATTGCATGAAATCCTCAGGGTCAATCTGTAGCCTGAATAAATAAAATGCAAAGATAGAGGTGTATGGTAGGCCTGGTGTGGTGGCTCATGCCTGTAATCCCAGCACTTTGGGAGGCTGAGGCAGGCGGATCACTTGAGGTCAGGAGTTTGAGACCAGCCTGGCCAACATGGTGAAACCCTGTCTCTACTAAAAACACAAAAATTAACCAGGTGCAGTGACGGGCACCTGTAGTCCAAGCTACTAGGGAAACTGAGGCAGGATAATTGCTTGAACTCACAAGGCGGAGGTTGCAGTGAGCCAAGATTGTGCCACTGCACTCCAGCCTGGGTGACAGAGTGAGACCCTGTCTCAAATAATAATAATAATAATAGTGTGTGGTGGCCTTGAGAATGCAAGACTGCCTCCTACAAGGAGTGTGATATACCGAGGGCCCCAGCTACTGTTCTTTGAAACCCATCTGATACGGTTTGGCTCTGTGTTCCCCCCCGCAACCAAATCTCATGTTGAACTGTAATCCCCACATGTCAGGGGAGGGGCCTGATGGAAAGTGACTGATCACGGGGGTAGATTTCCCCCTTGCTGTTCTCGTGATAGTGAGTTCTCATGAGATTTGAAAGTTTAAAAATGTGTGGCACCTCCCTTTTCGCACACTCTCTTCTGCTGCCACGTGAAGAAGGCGCTTGCTTCCTATTTGCCTTCCACCATGACTGTAAGTTTCCTGAGGCTTTGCATTCATGCTTTCTCTTAAACGTGTAGAACCGTGAATCAATTAAACCTCTTTTCTTCATAAATTACCCAGTGTCAGGTAGTTCTTTATAGCGATGTGAGAATGGACTCATGCACACACTGTGCATGGAGCTGAGCACAGTGGGGATACTAAGGCAGGCCCATTCCTGGGAGATAGGCCTCCTTTGTGGACCTAGGTCAAGGACCCCTCAGTGCCTTCCCTGCATGCTAGGACACTGCCATCCAATCTCCTTCACTCCTTCACTACAGGTCAGACTTGCTTTGGAATGTCACAGCTCTCCCAGGCTGCCCCACCCTCTTCCTATTTCCTTTCCTTGGGGGGTGTTGCCCCTAATAAAATCCTTGTGTTTAATCCCATCTTGGTAGCTGAAACTCCAAGGACCCAAACTACTGCAAAGTATTTTAATATTTTTCAAATGTGTGTGAATGCTGATATAATAGACACAAACATGTAAAAGTGTTACTGAATTCATAAGCAGTTTGTTTTTACATATTTATATTTATATCTCAAGGGTCTGCACTCCTTTAAATTCTCCTGCTATCGCTCTCCTCCAGACTTCCATCATCTTTCACCAAGATTACTGATCACTCCTCAGGGTCTCCCTGAATGTGTTCTTGCTCCCTTCCAATCCATTCTCCACATGGTAGCCAGGTAATATCTTCTAAATGCAAATTTTTAACACAAAAAAATTCTACTAACTCTTACAACAAATGAGCAAGACCTGATAGTGTGAAAATATTAAGCAATTTAATTCCTTCTCCCATGGACCTTCGAACCTGCATTTCTGGACTTATTCTTTTCTCTATTCCTTAATGAAATCTCAGGCATGTCTTACTGGTTTTCTGCGTACTCTAGAAATAAACACATAGGCCCTTTTGTTTGGCATGTAAAAATCCAGTTCTGGGGCCAGGTGTCGTGGCTGATCCCTGTAATCCCAGCACTTTGGGAGGCTGAGGCTGGTGGATCCCCTGAGGTCAGGAGTTCGAGACCGGCCTGACCAATATGGAGAAACCCCGTCTCTATGCAAAATACAAAATTAGCCAGGTGTGGTGGTACATGCCTGTAGTCCCAGCTACTCAGGAGACTGAGGCAGGAGAATCACCTGAACCTGGGGGACGGAATTTGCAGTGAGCCGAGATTGCACCACTGCACTCCAGCCTGGGCGACAGAGTGAGACTCCATCTCAAAAAACAGCAACAAAAAAAGAGGCTTGAGGAAGCCTGTTTTCCCCTCTGCCACATAAGGACACATAGAGGTGCTATCTATGAGACACGGGTCCTCACCAGACTGCCAGTACTTTGGTCTTGAACTTCCCAACCTTCAGAACTGTGAGTTTCATTTATAAACTGGAGTCTAAGGTATTTTGTTATAGCAGACTTAATGGAGTAAGATGCCGGACTAAGTTCTGCTTATTTTTAAGTCATGAAGATGTCACTTTCCACAGGGAAGACTCCCCTCTGCTTCTTCATCCTAACCCTTACTCAATGGTAATCATGTAATAATTTTGTGAGTCATTGTTTTATATTTAATGTTTTTCTCTCCCATTATACTATAATTGCCACAAGGCCAGAGAATTTACTTGTTTTGTTGGTATCCTAATGCCTGGTCCCATAATGATCGCTCCATAAATATTTGATATGATAAATGAATAGGAAAAAATGTTTTCTCTTTCTTTCTTTTTTTCTTTTTTTTTTTGAGATGGAATTTCACTCTTGTGGCCCAGGTGGAAGTACAATGGCAGAATCTCAGCTCACTGCAACCTCCGCCTCCTGGGTTCAAGTGATTCTCCTGCCTCAGCCTCCAGAGTAGCTGGGATTACAGACATGCATCACTACGCCCAGTTAATTTTGTATTTTTCATAGAGACAGGGTTTCTCCATGTTGGTCAGGCTGGTCTCGAACTCCTGAGCTCAGGTGATCCACCTGCCTTGGGCTCCCAAACTGCTGGGATTACTGGCATGAGCCACCACGCCCAGCCAGAAAAATGTTTTCTTAATGGATCCTAAAAGGTATGACAACAAAAACAAAAGTTGGTGTTAAAAAGGTGACCTTTTGTAAAAAAAAAAAATAAAAACTGTTAGAAAAAACCTGTTTTAGTTTCTTAAAATAGTGACACTAAAACCAAATGTGAGCTTTCAGATGTTACATCTCCCTGACGAACAAGCCTAAGCATGTTATTTAAAGGAAGGATTTACTAAGAAAAACTTCATAACATGAATAGAGGCAACATCCAAAATGTCAGATGGAATTCCCTGTTTCTCAAGTACCAATCTTTGGTCTAAATAATAGTTTCTCAGGAAGAAAACACAGAGGAAAGGATAATATGTGTTCCTTGTACTCTATTTAGGAAAATGAAAAAGAAATGGCAAACGAGTACAAAAAAATGCAAACCTAGAATGAGCATTTTCCTCTGGCATGAGTTCAGTGGTTGAAGAGAAAACTCCAGATAGGATAGTCTTCTCTTGCCTGGGCTGAGGACCTACAAGGTCCTCAGAAGAGAAGATGGAAATCTGGACTTGAATGTGATACATCCTATGATTAAATATGGACAATTAACTTAATTTTTCTCATAATATTATGTAGGCCAAGCTCTTTAGCCAAAATTTGCAACTCTGTATGGTTAGACCTTCTTCCCTTGCATCCAGTCTTACTCAGATACTCACTTTGTCCCAAGGTCTGCTCAACTCCTGACTTCTTGGGTTCTGACTCCTGGTCAAAGTGCCCTGCTTGGAACTTGACCTTAATGAAAAATTTCTCCAAGAGCAAAGGTTGTAGTTACTCTGGTTTTTCCAGCTCTTAAAGCACTTTTTGTCCAAATCTTCAATCCTAGCACCAGATGTCCAGGCCAGACTCCACAAAGAGCGGTTGGTCTGGGTTCCACGCCAACCAAGAGTGACAGTTCCCAAAATATCCTGAGCCTTTGTCAGATTTGTGTAAGTATAACCTAGGATTTGCTGGGAGGAGAGTGAGATGAATGAGAACCCAGAGAACCAACAAAAATCCAAGGCTATCAAGACTAAGGAAAGTTCGAATATCATGGGGCCTGTGCCAAATTTGGTGCCAGTAGAAAGTACTGAAGTCACACCTCAGATATCTTGGTTGGCATCAGGAAGCTTCAGCAAGAGCCAGTGGTTTAAATTCTTTCCTTAATTCTGTCCCAGAAATTCTTAATTCAAGTAGGAAGAGAGAGGGGCCCGACTCCAAGACTGACCTGTGAATACAGCCCCCTGGTTTCTGCACGTGGCAACAGACCACAGTCCTTCTATTTGCTAACACATCCTTGGATTCTCATGCCCTGCTCAGGGCTCTTGGCCAGGACTCAGCATGGAAGAGACAAAATAATAATAATAGAGACTGATTGCAGAGGGATATATCAGTGAGTATGACATCCATGAGAAGCATGCTTGGGGAAAATGAACTGCAAAAAACTGAATACTGAAACTAGCAGTTGTCAGAATTATTTTCCCCAAGCCCTGCATGTTCTTGTTTAGTTTTATAATAAATATCAATTACCCAGTAGGAGGAAAGAGAGTCAACATCCATCACCAGACATCTGGCTTTGAAAACAGCTTTGAACGCAACCTGTGAAACTAAATCTGTGCTGCCTTCATTCTCCAGTGGTCTCAGGAAGTCTTGCTTCCAGAAAAAGGAATCACCTCACCATTTCATTTTATTTTTGTATTTATATTATTGCATCAATGTATTTGGCTACATAACTTACTTGACTTCATTCTTCTATGGTCAATGACCCACTAAATTGTGAAATGTACTTAAAATTAGCAAAGACACTACATTGTCTTTGATCTAAATTCTCTTAGATTTCATTTTGTCTTAGAGAAGCAAGACAACATTGTACAAAACACAGTACAGTGCAGCAGAGAGACCTGGGCTCTCCTCCCAGTTCTATGTCTACAGGATTGCTGATTTTTGACCTTAGGTAGTCTACAATGTTCATCTCAGTCTTAGATTGGTTGTCTTTTAAGTGATAGGGTAGAATTAGATTATCTCCAAGGGTCCCAGAATTTTAACACTCTGATATGGAATTCAGGTTGATGCCTGAGATACAGGCTCATGAGCCTCACCTTGAAGTTTTCATTCCTATAATGATATGTGGATCACTAGAGGAAAAAGCACTGGGAAGATTTCTTGGAAGTTTCCCCATACAGACTTCAGAGGAGAGAGTTAACAAACAACTGTGTAACATTTCTGTGTAGTATTCCTGAGGACTTTCTCAGTTCTCTAGGCAATAAACCAAGGTTTTGAGAATATTTTCCAAAATACTATGGAACCCTTTTTCTCCTCTACCTCTGGAGATCCCACTGGGTAAGAAGATTCTGAGAACTGGGAATGTTGCCAAAGACTCCCTCCCTCAGTGCCAATAGTATGAAAGATCCAAGAACTTTGCTGAGAGCCAGATTAGGGTCTCTGAAGCCATCTGCAGATATATTGGAGAAGTTGTGCTCTTTCTATGAAGAAAAGCCATGTACATACAAAACCATACTTGCTATCTGTTCACTGACCCACTGCTGAACCGCTGCAGCCTCTAGTCACAAGTTTTTCTTACAAAACACGCTATACCACCATGACAGCCAGAGAGGTTCCATGTAAACCTCTGAAGTAATAATTTTAATCTCCTTGGTAAATCAAGTATCAAGCTAGATTTGAGGTAGGAGGTGGAACTCAACTCTGAAGGCGGGGCTTGAACTCTGGACCAGATTGAAGACTAGCTGAAACAGGGAAGAGGCGAAAGCACCTCTCCGTAAGATATACCTGCCAGTGCCATGGCTGTTTACCATCGCTATGCACACCCAAAAGTTATCACCCCTTTCCATGGCAATGACCTGAAAGTACCATCCTTTTCTAGAAAATTCTTAATAATTTACCCCTTAATTTGCATATAGTTAAAAGTGAGTATAAATCTGGCTGCAGAACTTCCCCTGAGCTGCTGCTCTGGGCATACTGCCTGTAGGGTAGCCCTGATTCACAAGGAGCAGTACCTCTGCTGCTGCTGGACACTGCCATTAGGAAAAGTTGCTAACACCACCTTTGAATTCTTTTTTTTTTTTCAGTTATTAACATTATTTTATTTTGCTTTAGGATTTTTTTTGGAGACAAGGTCTTGCTCTGTTGCCCAGGTAGGAGTGCAGTGGCACAATCACAGCTGTTTGCAACCTCTGCTTCCTGGGCTAAAGCAATCCTCCCACCTCAGCCTCCCAAGTATTAATAGCTAGGAGTACAGGCGTGTGCCACTACACTGGCTAATTTTTGTATTTTTTGTAGAAATGAGTTTCACCATACTAATATAAAAAGACACCATATTAAGATGGCATAAAATGAGCAACAATTAAACATCTAGCAGCAAACATTAAATTTAAAAACCCTGAGAAGCCAGGTGCTCGCACCTGTAATCCTAGCACTTTGGGAGGCCAAGGTGGGAGGATCACTTGAGTCTCGGAGTCTGAGACCAGCCTAGGCAACACAGTGAGGCCCTGTCTGTACAAAATCAAAATAAAAAACTCTCAGAATTAATTTTAATCCATGAATGAAAATATGAAGAACACCAAATACATGACAGTGGTCAACTATGGAAAGGGAATGAATTCTTTCCTGGTCTAAGCCAAGAACCCTCCCAGGCTAGGCCCCAGTTTTGAGGCTCACCTGCCCTGCATCAGATTGTCAACCACAGTTCTTTTAAAAATTTAATGTTATGTTGTTGTTTCAATTATCTGTTTATGAGTAAGAGTCCACCCCAAAACAAAGTGATTTAAAACAAGACATATTATTTCTCATGTGGATTGCTGACCTTGCTGGCCTCACCTAGCCTCGGTCATATGGCTGCATTCAGCTGGAGGGTTGGCTGGCCTGGAAGGTGAAGGTCCATGTGCCTGCACTGAAATGTCTGGCGTTTGGTCCTGGCTTGTGATGGGAGGCCTTGCTGATTCTCCAAGAGGCCAGACAACTTCCTTTCATGAAGTGCTTCCGGGCACTACCTCAAGGGAGTAATGTAAAAAACGCAAGGCTTTTAATGCTTACCATCAAAAGTTGTACAATTTCACTTAGGCCACATGCATTGGTCAAAGCAGGTCACAAGGCCAAGCCAGACTCAGGGTTCAGACTCCCTTTTTTGATGGGAAGAGCTGCAAAGACAGAGGGTATGTCTGCAAATATTGGAGGTCTGGTTACAGACATCTTTGTCTCCATTTGTCACAGAGGAATTTTAACATACGTCAAACAATTTCACAATAGAAAAAGTGGAATTATTAATAGTTATACATAAGGAAATAGTCATTCTTTTTTTTTTAGACAGAGTTTTGCTGTGTCACCCAGCCTGGAGTACAGTGGCACAATCTTGGCTCACTGCAACCTCCACTTCCCAGGTTCAAACCATTCTCCTGCCCTAATCTCCCCAAATAGCTGGGACGACACTCGTGTGCCACCATGTGGGGCTATTTTTTTTTGTGTGTGTATTTTTAGTAGAGATGGTGTATTTTTCACCACGTTGATCAGGCTGGTCTCAAACTCCTGACTTCAAGTAATCCGCCCACCTCGGCCTCCCAAAGTGCTGGGATTACAGGCGTGAGCCACCGCGCCCTGCTACAACAGTCATTCTTAATCCTGCCATCCCAAGAGAGCTACTGTTACTAGTAGTTATATTATTAACATAGAGAATATAACATAATATATAATAAATAGTAACACATAGTAATGACATAGTAATAATAGTGTATGCACTCCTGGCATTTTTCTAAATATCTTTATATCAGCTCAAAAAATACATACAATTTTGTGCCATAGTTTCAATCACTGTGTTAAGTTATTCTTGTGTTGCTATGAAGAAATACTCAAGACTGGGTAATTTATAAGAAAAGAGGCTTAATTGGCTCATGGTTCTGCAGGCTATAAAGGAAGCACAGTGGCTTCTGCTTTTGGGGAGGCCTCAGGAATCAGAAGGCAAAGGGGGAGCGAGACATCTCTTCTGGCAGGAGCAGGAGGAAGGCGGGGCAGGAGATGCCACACACTTTTAAATGATCAGATCTCGCAAAAACTCTCTCATAATTGTGAGGACAGTACCAAAGAGATGATCCTAAACCATTCATGAGAAATCCACTCCTATGATCCAGTCACCTTCCACCACGGACTACCTGCAACTTTAGGGATTACAGTTTGATATTAGATTTGGGTGGAGACACACATCAAAACCATATCAATCAGCTAACACTGATTCCTAAGCATTTTCTCATAATATACCTACCTACCTACCTACTTAATAGCTTATACATTGCATTTGCCATAATATATTTAAATATTTTGGACTCTTTTACTACCATAAATAATAATGTAATGAACTTTTAATATCAACATTTGTACATATATCTGATTATTTATTTAAATTTATGTCCATAGAGTATAATTTCTAGGTTAAAAGGAATATATACTTTTAAACTTTGAGATATTTTGCTCAATGATCACCCATAAAAAAAAGTTATCATTTTATATTCCCAGTAGGCGAATATAAGAAATCTCTGTTTTCTCCTTATCCTTAACCCTGGTGAATCTGAGAGGTGAAAACTGGCATTTGTAGCTGTTTCAATTTACATATATGTTACTGTCAATTAATGATATTGAACATTCTCTGTTTTCATCAGCCATTTGTAGTCTCTCACTAATCCAGTGCTTTTCCCACCCTCTGGAAATATCCAAGAGAGAAAATGAAGAAGGATTCTTAATGAAAAAGCCTCTCTTTGATTGTCACAACATTAGCTGGTCTATTTTTTCTATTTATGATTATTTATAACCACAAATGTGAGTGCTTAAAAGTGGTATCAGGAATTACAGGCTGGGCATGGTGGTTCATGCCTGTCATTCCAATACTCTGGGAGGCTGAGGCAGGTGGATCACTTGAAGCCAGAAGTTCAAAGTTACAGTGAGCTATGATCGTGCCACAGCACACTCCAGCATGGATGACAGAGCAAGCTGCCATCTCTTTAAAAAGAAAAAAATAAGAGAGAGAGAGAATTATGGCTCATCAGCCAGAGACCAGGTCTGGTAGGGCAGGGGAGTAGAAAGAAAGAAAAAAAAAGGTGAAATGCTCAAGAAAAAAGGCAGAGAGAGACGAGGGAGGAAAGCAAAAGTTAAGTTTATTGCCACAGGATTAGGGAGGTCTGGGAGGTTAATGTTGGCTAGACGTCTTGCAAGATCAGAAAAGGCAGACACGGGATATGAGAACCAACAAGGCTGGGGACTCATTATTACTGCATCTGAGGTTTCCAAAGTTGACCCTTTTTAACACAAGCTCAGAGACTGTCCCTGAAAAACTGACAGAGTCCTCATTTCTCATTGTGTGTTTTGGCAGCATGAGGGACTCTACCTTATCCTTAAGTTAAAGCAAGGTAGGACCAAAAAGATAAAAGATTTTAAGCCAACATCCATTTATTTACTTATTCAATCAACCAACAACTATTGGCATCTGCCATGTGCCAGGTATCGTGTGGGTGCTGGAGATACAGAAAATATTAAGAAATTGGCTGGGTGCAGTGGCTCATGCCTGTAATCCCAGCACTTTGGGAGGCTGAGGCGGGTGGATCACGAGGTCAAGAGATTGAGACCATCCTGGCCAACATGTTGAAACCCCGTCTCTACTAAAAAATACAAAAATTAGCTGGGCATGGTGGCACGTGCCTGTAGTCTCAGCTACTTGGGAGGTTGAGGCAGGAGAATTGCTTGAACCCGAGAGGTGGAGGTTGCAGTGAGCTGAGATTGCACCACTGCACTCCAGCCTGGCGCCTGGCAACAGAGTGAGACTGTGTCTCAAAAAAAAATATTAATTAAGAAATAATTCTTGCTCTCAGGCAACTTAAAATTTAGTAAAGCTTTAGGGGAAAAGAAACAACTAGGCAGGGAAGAGACACCTATGGTATCTAACCATGTGAGCTATGAGCCTATCATGTGCCTGCAGTGACACTCCAATAGTCCTTAAACCTTAAGTTATGTATGGCACTAAGTCTGTCTCACTACTAAGAATGAACAGGTTAGAAATGTGCCTTTTTCCAATGCATAGTTTAACAAGGACCCTCTATTACAGAACTTCCCAAGTTATATTGGCTCTCAAATCATGATTTTAGGTTTAGTCCCATGATTTGCCAGAACCAGTCTTCCATCGTGAGACTTTCATTCCTGGTGGTGAGCCCAGGTTTCCCAGTCAAGACTCCCTCATACTTTCTTGTGTGTCCCCCGTTTGAGATCTTGGTATCCATTTATGTTAACAGAACTCAAACAGGACCTTCTGAATCCTCAGACTTTGAGTGTAAAGTATCTCAATCCTAAAAGTCTTATTCTAAACATAAGTTTCTAAAAATTTTGAACTTCAAAGTGAATGTGTTGGAGTCTCTATTGCTTTCCTCCCAGAAATCTCTTTGCCCCCTTTACAAACCCTCCTCTGAGTGAACAGGTCAGTATTCCAGAAATCTTAAGAGTAGAGCAAATCAAAAAAGTATTCACACAGTCCCCCAGTTCTATTTTCTGTTCCTGGTTACATGGGAGCATGGTTTATCAGTTAGATCTGATTCAGTGATTATAATGAGAATGAGATGACACCTGGTATCAGAAAATACTATCAACATGGACACTTAATAAGTGACAAAATACACAAAAACAACAAAAACCTGATTCGACTCTGGAAAGTCATATTTGTTACATGGTTTATGTATTTTCTCTACTATCATCATTATTTTAGAGTGTACTTATTCTACTTATATATATTTTTTAAAAAGTCAGCTGTAAAACAGCCTCAGACAGGTCCTTCAGGAAGTATTCCAGAAGACAATATTGTTATCATAGGAAATGGCAGCTCAGTGCATGTGATTGTCCCTAAAGACCTTCCAGTGGGATAGGATGTGGAGGTGAAATACAGTGATACTTATTATCTGCCCCTGTGTAAGCATAGGCTAACGTGTGTATTTGTATCTTTGTTTTTAACCAACAAAGTTTTAAAAAGTAAAAAAGAAAAATTTTAAAAATAGGAAAAGCATAAGGATATACAGAAAGAAAGTATTTGTGTACAGCTGTACAATGTGATTTTATTTTAAGTGCTATTACAAAAGAATAAAAAAGTTTAAAAAAAATATAAAAGTTTTTAAAGCAAAAAAGTTGGCTGGGCACAGTGACTCATGCCTGTAATCCCAGCACTTTGGGAGGCCGAGGCAGGCAGATCACAAGGTCGGTAGACAAGACCATCCTGGCTAACACTGTGAAACTCCATGTCTACTAAAAATACATAAAACTAGCTGGGTATGATGGCATGCACCTGTAGTCCCAGCTACTTGGGAGGCTGAGGCAGGAGAATTGCTTGAACCCAGGAGGCGGAGGTTGCAGTGAGCTGAAATCATGCCATTGCACTCCAGCCTGCGTGACAGAGCAAGCTCTATCTCAAAAAAAAAAAAAAAAAAAGTTACAGCAAGCTGAAATTAATTTATTATTGAAGAATTTTAAAAATAAATTTAGCATAACTTAAGTTTCCAGTGTTTATAAAGTCTACAGTAGTGCAGAGTAATGTCCTAGACTTTCAGCTTCACTTTCTGTTTACTTACTAGGCTCTCCCAGAACAACCTTCAGTTTTGCAAGCTTCATTCATGGTAAGTGCCCTATAAGGTGTACCATTTTAAAAAAATATTTTCTTCTATGTTACTATACCTTGTCTATGTTTAGATACTCAGATACTTACCAGTGTGTTACAGTTGCCTCCAGAATTCAGTATGACTAACTTGCTGTACAGGTTTGTAGCCAGGAGCAATAGGCTACATTAGATAGCCCAGGCGTGCAGTGGGCTATGCCGTCTAGGTTTGGGTAAATACACTCTATGATGTTTGCATAACGATGAAACTGCCTAACTCACATTTCTCAGAATGCATCCCCATCATTAAGCAAAGTATGGGTATAATTTGTGTGTGTGTGTGTGTGTGTGTATATAATTTATATTTATATATTTATATTCATATATAAATAAAATTTATGTGTATACTTTTATATATAAATACAATTTCTATATAAAACTTTAACAGACTTGTACCTGATTGAAATCTTGATGAGTAGGGATTCTTTATGGTTTCACAGCTAATTGAAAGCATCAGCTCATCAAGTTTTACAAACCCATTTTTTTTTCTCTGCTTGATGATGCAGAACTCTGAGTCTCAATCAGGTTTTATACAACCCTTACCCAGATCCTAACATCATTTCTTGGGGACATTTTATTCTATCACCAAGGGAACCCATGGCTAATCTCTATTCAGGGGTATGTCATTCTCCCTCTGAATGAGAAAAAAAATTCTGGATTCTCAATTTTTATGTCCAATATTAATTTGACTAATTTCTTGTGTCATATCTAAAGTTTAGGAATCAACAAGATTCATTTCTGTTGAATATCAAAAGTGATCAGCACTTCAATCCCTCATCAGAGAGTTCCTCAGTTCTAGTCAAAAACATTCTGGAAACTTCTTTTTGTGTCTCTCTTTTTTTTTTTCAGATACATCGTGAGTTAAAAAAAATTCAGCTATATTCAAATGTAATTAATGAACTATAAACACAATAACACATTATGTTCATGATAAAACATACAAAAAAGAAAATGTTTAATGAAAAACTGAATAAATATAGCTTTGATATTAACTTCTAACCCAATAGATTGTCTTATGCACCTTCAGAATTCCACCTTCCATGCTGAGGCCCTCAGTTCCCATGTATGAGAAGTCATAGGACTTAGTCACAGGTGGTCACAGATGTGCCTTAGCTTAGCCTGAAACAGACGAACCTGTCAGCTTCATCTCCATCTTCTCTGCCTTTCTCTTTCCCAGTTGCCCATACCCAGGTTTATGGTCCCTCTTTTTCTTTCTTTTTCAGCTGGAGCCCTATGCTAACAACTTTTCAAACTTTATGTATGTAAAATGAAATGAAATACAAAATAATCAGAGGAGAATTGAATGGGGAAAAGGAGATAAGAAAGATTTAAAAGGTCATTGTTACTTTTTCTGAGACACCTTCCCTGAACATCCTGGAGTATGGACAATTACGGTTACCCCCACATTTAGATCGTTGGAGAAGGAGGGCACTCTGAGGAAGAAGGTAGCTCTAAGGGAGAGGAGAATGTGTAAAAGTCTCTACTGGGTTTATCTACACATTTTAGAAGAAGAAAAAAAGCTTTCTTTCATCTCTGTAGGATTTTCTGAGCACTTCCCAGGAATGCTGAGGTAGAGGCTCTATGACAGAGTGACTAATCCCAGGCAATGTCCTGACACCATCAGCAACTACCAAGGGTGGGGTGCTGGCTGGAAGCAGGGCG
Source organism: Plecturocebus donacophilus (assembly GCA_004027715.1). Taxonomy (NCBI): domain Eukaryota; kingdom Metazoa; phylum Chordata; class Mammalia; order Primates; family Pitheciidae; genus Plecturocebus; species Plecturocebus donacophilus. The sequence goes on along the minus strand of PVKP010004950.1, from coordinate 66,737 downwards.
CATTATCTGAAGACAATTCAAAAGCCACAATAAAGTCAATAAAAGTTCATCTGCTTTTCATTATCACCATGCATGGCAATTCTAAATAATACCAATGGTTAAATATTTTGCCCCCAAAACACTGTGAATTGAAATTCCAAACAATTGCTGTGATTACTGGAGTTTTAATAACATATATGGAAACTTCAAATGAGCACAGTTTTTACTTATATTTTAATAAACATGTGTTCTACATGAAAGTTAATTCAGAGAACTTCCAGCTATACAGTTGGCCCCAACATACTTGGCCTCAGCTACACACCTTTATTTTATTTATTTATTTATTTTTTTTGAGACGAAGCCTCGTTCTATTGCCAGGCTGGAGTGCAATACATGATCTCAGCTCACTGCAACCTCGTCCTCCCAGGTTCAAGCGATTCTCCCACCTCAGCCTCCAGAGTAGCTGGGACTACAAGCATGTGCCACCACACCTGGCTATTTGTTTTTTTGTTTTTTGGTTTTTTTTTTCAGTAGAGATGGGGTTTTACCATGTAAGCCAGGATGGTCTCAATCTCCTGACCTCGTGATCCACCCACCTTGGCCTCCCAAAGTGCTGAGATTACAGGCGTAGCCACCGTGCCCAGCCCACACCTTTGTTTCTAAAGTAAGATCATAACAATTCAATACCCAAGTTTGCTTCTAATGGTTTGTCTCCAGTTCCTGTGCTATTACCTTAACTCCTGCATTTAAGCAGCAGATTCTAAAGAAACAATGATAGCCCAGTGATTGTAAAGACAAATTCATGCAACGTGAATTAGAGACATTTGATCAAGCTATAAAGTATAATTGTGTTTAAAATTTATATTGAAACAGTGCAAACTGTGAGGTATGATATTTTTGCTTGGTAAGTGCAAATTTTAGTTCATATGTAAGATATTATACTAAATTTAAGTGATATCTTTAAAGTTAAAATGTATCCTCTCCGATAGTTAATTTTGTGGTTTTAAAACCAGAGAATGAATCAAAAATAATGATTAGCTCTATTACTAATCATTACATAATTACTACTGAAAATGATTTTGTTCTGTAAAGGACAGCAATATTAAAAAGTGATCCCCTCTGTATGTCAAGTATGCTAAGCATGCCACTGACTACAAGTGTTCCCCAGAGGTGATGGCCACTATCCCTGCGGTCCACAGTCATTTTAACCCAGGAGCACTCTCCAGTGTGCCTGTCCTCTTCTCTTTCCTTGCTATTCCCAACAAACTGATTAGTCAATGCACCTTAATTCCTATTTCTAAATCTATATGTTTCCGCTCATCCACTGCCCAGTCTTCTGTTTTCTTTACGTTCTTCACTAAAGACAAATAGATTTCTTTTTTCCTATTAGAGTCTCTCTGCACGTAGGTCCACCTGTGTACTGTTTACTAGCAAATTTGTATCTCCAACTCTTACTGTTTCCCTGAACCCCAGATTAGTATACCTAACTCTGTATGCCACAGCTTCCCCTACATTTCTAATAGGCACATTAAATTGACTATGATCAAATATGATTTTATGTTCCCACCATATCTACTCTTCTCCCAGGGAACGCCATTTCAGTAAATAGCAGCACTCTTCAATAAGGTATCTAGATGTTTACTTCTCTGTTTCTTCCACACCCTGTGGATGCAAGGATCAGCAAATCTTCTGGAGGCTCACTTCTCACTCCTTCCTTGATTATTCTCCAAGACCTCATATTCTGTAGAAGCCTGTTGCTCTCTTTCTCTGCTTACCTTTTACCCATTTTCCCTTCACAGTGTCTCTTCCACAGTGGCTGTAGTAGGCTTTATAAGACATTAATCAGGGCCAGGCACAGCGGGGCACATCTGTCATTCCATCACTTTGAGAAGTGAGACAGGGGATCGATTGAGGTCAGGCACTCAAGACTAGCCTAGGCAACATAACAAGGCTTTGTCTCTACAGATTTTTTTTTTGAATAGCTGGGTTTGATGGCCCACTATTATTGCCTCAGCTACTTGGAAGGCTTAGGCACAAGGATCACTTGAGTCTAGGAGTTCGAGGCTGCAGTGCCATGATCACACCACTGCACCCCAGCTTGGGTGACAGAACTAGACCCTGTCTCTGAAAAAAAAAAAAAAAAGAAAAACATTAAAAAAACATAAATCATTTTATGTAACTCCCCTGCACAAAACACTACAATAATGTGCTGACAAATTTATAATAAAACCCAAAGCCCTTACATCGGCTTACAAGCTCTAAATAATCTAGCCCTGGTCAGATCTCTGACCTCTTCTCTGGCCTTTCCCCCCAGTACTTCATTCAGGCCATATTGCCATTGTTGTTATTCCTTCAACACACCAAGCATCTCTCACCATGCACTCTTTATACTTGTTCCATAGACTAGAACATTTGTCCCAGATTTTCCTAGGACTCACCCACTCACTTCTTCAGGTCACTGTTACTTCTTCTGAGACACCTTCCTGAGCACAGTGCGTTATGGGCAATGGCACAGTGGCACACTCTGTTACTTTGTTTTGATTTATTTTTCTTCAGAGCATTTCTCAGTATCTGATGTATTACACACACACACACACACACTTATTGACTGTATTTATCTCCCCCATTAGAATGTAGTAACAAAAGGGCAATGATCTTGTCTACGTTGTCTGCCACTGAGCCACCAGAGCTAGAGCTGGTAAAGAGAAGCTCTACAAATACTCATTGAATTAACAAACAAATTAATCAACCCATCATCTATCCCAAACCCAAGTGTTTGCTCTTTCTTATTCTTCAGTCTCATTTTTCCTTTCTTCAACTCCTATCTGGTAATTGAAGCATCCTTGCCATTTTGCTGGCATCTCTAGGCCCCATTTCTCAAAGTTGCTGAGAGAGATATGTAGAAGTAATAGCTGTTCATCAGAGGGCATCTCCAGGAAAGTGGCTGGAAAGGCTGGGCACAGAGGTAAAGCCCAACTTTTTCAGTTCTGACTGCCTCCAGGAATAATAATCCAACTGCCATTTAATTTAATTTACTTTAGTTTTTGAGGCAAGGTCTTGCTTTGTCACCCAGGCTGGAGTGCAGTGGAACAATCTCAGCTCACTGCAACCTCGAAGCTCAAGTGATCCTCCTGCCTGAGCCTCCTGAGCAGCTGGGACCACAGGCACAGGCTCTTCTTTAAATTTTGTTTATTCGTGGCAGCCGCATGCCCCATCCTAGATGAGGAGTCGTGGCATCCTCATTCCTCTTGGCCACACGTGACCGCTCGAAGTCCTCAGTCCCTTATTCGCTCTTCTAAAATCTAAAAGGTTCTAAAAATGAAAATTATCTGTTCTAAATTTGAGGCTAACTCATCTGGCAGAAAAACTTGGCATGGTCTAGTGTGAGGCTCTTTATGGTCTTTATTTATCCCGTGTAAATATTCATACATTTTGCAGCAGACTATTAATGCATTAGACTGCAGACTGCTGCCCCAACCTCCTTGGTTTTATAACATAATATCCGGAATTTGCACCTTCCATTAGCTGAAACATTCCGAGTTCTGAAACACACCTGGGCCCCAGGTCTTGGATAAGGAACTGTGATGCCCAGCTCCCTTTTCCAGCCACAGCTGATAGAAAGGGAGGTTGTGTCACCTGGAACCAAATAGTGGAACGTCGGGGAAAATCTTCTTGACCTCACAGTTCTCAGTGAGCGGTTCTCAAAGGGCTCAGCTGTTCTCAATTACCAGGATCTCAAGATCCTGTTCTCAAAATAAAAAGGTAAAGTCTCCAAAGAGAATGGCCTTGCCCCACTCCTTCCTTCCTGCTCAGGGTCTGAACTGAGGATGCGGCACCTTCTACCTTGTGACCATGAGGAGACAAGATCGAAAGATTAGCTGAGAATGGTGGGGAAAAAAGGGGAACTCTTTGAGCCCCCAGAAGAACTTGAATCATAAACTATGCTTCTGGTTAAGTAAATACTGAACTTCCTTATTTTTAATAAGGAAAACTATTTTTAATAAGAAAAACTTATTTTTTTAATAAGAAAAACTTATTTTTAATAAGAAAAACTAAACTAATCAGTTTTTGTTGGAATTTCCTGCAAATGAGGTTAGCCAGGGACAATAAAATGGTATCTGAACAGGTGACAAGTAGGGCCCTCAGCCAACAGAGATGAGTATACACTTGGGTTTGGGATAGATGATGGATGGATTAATTTGTTTAACTGCAAAGTAACCTCTTCCTGATGAAGAATCAAACAAGAATCTTATAATAAGGGCAGGCCACGGAAGGCCCAGGTGCAAGCCTTATCAGGTTGCCAATAAGAAAGGGAAGGAGAACAATAAGGCAGGAGGACTCCCTTGGTAGAGGTCCAGAGCAAAGGTAGCTGTTGCTTCTCATGAACACCCCAAAGTTTATCCAGTCACCTGTCACCCTAGCTGGCACAGATCTTTGAAAGTGCACTGGGAGTGTGTTTACACATGCGTGTGTGCTTGTATATTAAAGGTGCCCGGGTTAATCCAGGTGTATTAAGACACTGTTGCCTGGTTAGTCCTTGCAGACCATTTCTGAACGTTTTGGTAAGTCAGTCTGTTCTTCAGCCGCCCCACCTGCTTCTCCAAACTGCCTAAAGAGATCCAGTACTAATGGTGCTGTTTTTCCCATTTTACTCGCTGGAAACTAACCCCATTGTCTTCTTTCCTTCACCACCACCCAGGAGTTCAGCGATCTAAGCTGCTTTCCATCTTTTCTCCCAGCCCCAGGACACTGACTCTGTATAGGGTGGGGCCTTCCTCTTGCCTCCTTCTCATCCTCATCCCTGTTCTCCAGCTGATGACCTCAGGGTGTACTCAGTGTCCCTTAGACTTTGTTATGGATAAGAAAATCAAAGATGTTCTCAACAGCCCAGGTAACTCTTGGGTAGGGGAAGTGGGAGGCTGACCCTTGCTCATTTCTCCTGTTCTTAAACCCTAACGTCGTCTCTATCCCATCCCAAGATCCCAACAAAATCCAATCCCTGATGAGGGCTTTCTATACTACCCTACCCCTATTTGAATTCTTGGCTAAAAGCTGAGGTTTTCCTGATGAGGAAGAGGTGGAGGAGAGTGGTAGCTGTAATTTAGGAACACTCATTATGAACCAGGTATAATCCAAGCTTTAAGTAGATTAGTTCATTTAATTCCCACAACCATTATATGAGATAAAGACAACGATTACTTCCCCTTTAAAAATGAAGACTCTAAACCTTAAAAGCTGATGAGTAGCCTGATTCTGGACACAGTGTCACCTCTGAGGTAGAAGATGATTTGGAAGTGGGTGATGGGGAAGATAGATCATGGGCTATACCCCTTCTTCTTTCCTACTCAGAGTACAATCCCTCTCCCATAACCAAGAAGCTCTCCTGTATTAGTGTCAACAGCCGAGGCAGGCTGTCCTCCTGCCCTGCTGGTGAGTAACTCCCTGAGGGAGAATGGTGAGTAAGATGGCCCGTGTCCTCCCCTGTCCAACTCCCTGCACCTACACCTTCCCCCATCTCAGGTCTGTATCATCCTGGGGCTAAGTCATAACTCTTGGTTCCCAGAGACCCTTGCCCATTCTTGTTTCCCTGAAGGATGCCACTGAGGCATCTTGGGCTTCTGCCTCTCCCTTTCACCCTTTCCTTCATGCCCCCATTTCCCAGCTCTTTGTCTCTTCCATTGTTCCATCAGGGTTACATCCTTCACCTCTATTTCCAATCTATTCCCCTGTTTTGATGGGTAGGGGCCAACACAGAGGTGGATTTATCATAAATCAAGGAAAATGCAAACTCCCAAGTTCCAAGTCTCTCACTGCATGGGTCTCTTCCATGGTCCCAAATATTTGTTTCAGTGATTTCTGTATTTCTTTTCTTGAAATGAGCTCTCAAAGTTGAATGAGCCTGAGGCCCCACAAAACCTAGCTCTACCCCTGGACTGCACAGACTTGAAAGACGATGGTGGGTAGCCCTCCCTCCAATTAAATCCCAAGAGTTCTGATGTCTGCATTTCACGTACCCATGCAGGGATGGCTGTCACTGGCTGTGCTTGTGGCTATGGCTGTGGTTCGTGGGATGTCCAGCTGGAAACCACCTGCCACTGCCAATGCAGCGTGGTGGGCTGGACCACTGCCCGCTGCTGCCACCTGGCCTGAGAGGGAGGAGGCTGAGAACTCAGTTTTGTGACCATGACAATAATGAAACCAGGGTCCCAACCAGGAAATTGAACTCAAACATCCCCCTTCATTTGTTCCAGTCCTGATTCTTGGGTAATAAAAATAAATTGTGTACCTCTCTGTGTTTATGTCATCACTGTTATTATCCCTAGCTTGGGACTCCCCTAGCCAGAAAAATGTTGTCAGTGTTCCATTGGTGACATCTCAGTTTGGGAAGTGGGATGGGAAGCTAGGAAAGATGTGGGAAGAATGGGAAAAACAAGCTGACCCTGCAAACCCCCACTTCCTTCATTTTTGAACTAAAAGATGGCATATTGCTTGGCATGGGGTAAAGAGAAATAAAACAACACACTGTTGCAGAGCTCTGTGTGAGAAAACTTTTCAAGGGATAGGCAAGCGGGTGTAGTTTTAAAGGCATCAGTTTCTAGATTTTCAGTGTGTGTATGTACTCTACTAAATTCAAGTGGCTGAGATGTGCTTTGATCCAGGTGACTTCTTTCACCAATGCCTTTCTTCCACATGATGAAAGAAAACCTCAGCCCTCACCTGTCACTGAATCTTATTATCCCAAGGTATAAAAATCTGCAGAATGCCAAACAAGAAATGATTAAAAATATGGGCATCCATGTTGAGTGTATGAATGATCCAGTGATAAGCTAACGAGTCCTTTTACAGCACAGGAGGCTTCCATGGTTTGGTCTTTATAGGAATGAAGGAAGATATAATTCAGTTGTCAATTGATGGATCACCAAAAATAATTTTTAATAACAAATTGGTGTGTGAGATTGTGGACAAGCAATTCAAAAGGAATTCAGACAAACTGAATAGCATTACTACAATAAACATTTTCCTTTTCTATCTACTTAATTATAAGAAGTAGACATGTCAAGCTGACAACTACAAAAAGAAATACTAGGAATATAATTGGTTCTAGACTTTATTTCACTCTAGTGAAATAAAGTTATTTGTCCATGAATATATAAACTACTTGGGTGGGAGGGGAAGCTCTTTGTCATTTAAAAAAATATCGTTCTGAAATATCATTTGGTCTTATTAATTACTTATAAAAATGTGTTATAACTGTTCTGTTCAAATATGCACTGTTAATTATTGTAATAATAGCTATACTCCTATTTATAGCAGCTGCAGTGAGTCTTTGAGAATAGAAAGCAGATAATGTCACCTTCCTGTTCAAGTCTCCCTAGTGACTTCCATTACATGAAAATATAAAATCTCAAGACCAACTAAATCCTGCATCCCCTGGTCAGTGACTGTGTCTCTGACTTTGTTTCTGAGGCTTGCTCACCCTGGCCATATCTGCAGTCTTGGTATTCTCTGTCATAGCCACCCTCCCACCTTAAGGCCTTCCTACGTCCTGTCTTCCAGTTGGTTACACAGTTCTCACACACAAGATCAGTGCTCAATATTTTTTCAGAGAAGTCTTCCCATCTCCTCTATCTCTTGCCCTGTTTTTTTTTCATGATGCTTCTCAGTCTTGACTTCGTAGTCTATTTATGAATGTATTAAGTATTTCTTGCACTGAAACCTGTCATCTATGAAAGGGAAGACTACCTGACTTGCACATCATTGCCTCCCCAGTGCACAGCACAGAGCCTGGCCCATGGAGGAGCTATAATGAACAGTGTGCCTGCTGCTGGGTCCAGCTCTGAGTCTGAGTCAGCTCCATCCTTTGCTTTCTATTCCTCTTCCTTTACCTCAGTCCTGGTCATGGAGGAACAAAGGTTTAATGGAGATCCCTGGGTTCCATTCTTGAGGTGTCAGTCAGAGAAATAGCTATTCATCAGAGAGCCCTCTGAGAAAGAAAAGCCAGAGTGGAGATAGAGGTCAGAGAGGTTAGCAATAGCAGAAGCAGAAGCTGGATTTTGTAGCTGTCGGACATGATTAGCTGCCCCCTTGGTGGCCCATTTCCCTTCTCTGTGTTAACGGAATCTTGATATCATTCAGGGTATTGATGTGTCCAGTCCAGAAAGAGAAAATATTAGTTACACCAATAATAGAACTTCTTCTTCTCTTGGCCAAATATTTCTTTTTCTAGCCACCTTTGCCTGGAGGGGAGTTGCATGGGATAGCAGGTGGCCCAAATCAGGCCAAGAACATATGGGAGAGTTCTGCTTGGGCCTTTTGAGAAAGAATGCACTTCTTGAATTAAAAACAGAAACTAAATTGTCCATGTCCCTTCTTGCCTGTGCTGTTGGTGTGAGAATGTGATGTCTGGAGCTGTGGCAGCTGTCTTGTGTCCATGGTATTAGTTCAATCATCCTGTGACTTTTGAGCCAAAACTGTAGACATGGTGAAGCAGAAAGAGGAAAAAGAACCTGGGGCCATAATCACGTTATTCTATTCTACCACTTAACAAACTCTGAAATCACTTAAACTATTTTTCTTCTTAGCTAAATAAAAATATTCACTCATTTAACAAATATTTATTAAGTCCTGTATACAAAGGCACTGGGCTGCAGTGGTTGCCAAAATAGGAAAAGATTACTCCCTTCATGGATCCTCCATTCTATTCTCTGTCTCCCTCAGCTGGATTTTTGTTGTAATTGTTCAATGGAGAGAATTAGTCAAGGGCAATGTCATGTTATCTGATAGATGACAATAAGGGCCCTTAGATCATACCTTTTGTACCTTTTTTCCAGTGAAGGAATGAAAGAAAGGCCTATAATGTGATATATCATCCAATTTGGTGATTCCTGGCAAAGTAGCTGCCAAGTCGTGGGGCTGCCAAGAGGAAATGAGAGGAGAAAGAGAAAAGCAGGAGGAATCCCCTAGGCAGAGAACCAGAGCAACAGCAGCTGGGACCACTCAGGACACACGCTGGAGATTGTCCCAGGCTCATTCTAGAAGTTTGACCTTCCTGGGCTACCTTAGTTCCTACATACTGCCAGAGTGTGTGTTGGTGGAGGGGAAGGAATGCCACACCTGACACACTGACAGATATAAAACGTCCCTGCCCTCCCCTCCTCAGCAGCTCCTTCCTCAGTCTGGCAGGTGAACCTGAGCAGGGCTACTTTCCTGACATCTCTGCTTCGTGGGAGTGCTGGAAGGAGACCCAGGCCTCCCGAGCACAGTAGCTGCCTCCTCCCTGCTTCCTAAGTACCTGCTTCTACCTTCCCTGCTGCTTTCCCTCCCCTCCCCTATGAACCCAGGAGCTGCTTTTCATCTTCTCTTCATTTTCCCTTCAACTCAAGATGCTCCTTTTTCACAAAATGAAGACCTCTTCCCACCTCCTTCTTCTCATGCTCCTTCTCCAACTATGCCTGAAGGAGTTGCCCAGTGCTCCATATAGTTAGCTGTGAACAAAAAGACAAGAGTTGCTCTCAGCAAACTGGATCATTGATAAGGGGATGAGGGTGGAAGTTATATCCCTGATTCTCAGTCCTGTTACTAGACCACAAGCCATTTCCTAACCCGTCCCCAGATTCCAACCTCCGCTGGAAAATACATCCTCAACTCGCTGGACTCTTAGAACCAATGGCCATGGCATTGGTAGACTATGCCTAGCATGCTTGAGCATTTACTATGTGTTAGGTACCTTTAGATAGTCTATTATTAAGTCATTAATTCCTTACTACAATCCTGTGAGATAAGCATTGTTATATTTTGCATTTCACAGAAGAGGAAGCTGAGGCTTAGAAATTTTACGTAATTTGCTTAACAGCACTCAACTGTGTTGATGTGACTTGATCCTGGACACAGTGACTTATTTGCATGAGTAGAAGGATGATATGGGATTGGCCAGTGAAAGACCCTGGGTTTGCTCTTTATCTCTTTCCACAGAATGCAATCCCTTAGGCTGCTGGAAAGATCTTTCCTGAGCCAGCATCACTAATGAAAGCAATCTGTCCTCCTGCCCATCAGGTAAGTCACTGTATGAAGTTACAGGAGCTTGCCTACGATATGCTCATTCCCAAGTGCTGGGCTCTGGCTGCCAACCCCTCGCTGTACGAGCAGGCTGACCCCAACCTCAGGATTGTAATGTTGCTGGATTGAGTCACAACCCTAATACCCATAAGTTTCCTTTCCATCTTTTCATCCCATGGGGCTACTTAGGGATTTAAGGTTTATTCTCACTCTCCCTTCTTCCTAAATCTCCCACATCCCAAATTTTTCTGTTCTCCCCTCTCTTCCACCTCTCTTTCCGAATCTAATCCCACACTGTTTCAACCCCATCAGAAGCGAGAGTACTTTATAGGACAAAAGAAAATGACAGGAGGTCTTCTCTTAAGATCTCTGATGCTCTTGACCCCTCCCCCACTGTCCATGCCCTGCAGGGCACATCATCAGCAGAGGTTCCTGTGGCTATGCCTGTGAGTCATGGTATGTCCGGGGGAGACCATGAACCAAGGCCATTGTTGTCCCCTGGAGTCAACCACTGCCCACTGCTGCCACCTCATCTAAGAGAAGGGGGCTGAGAACTCAGTCTGGAGGCCATGAAGGTGACAAAACTGTGATGACAGCCAGGAAACCTTCACCCCCACTCATCCAAACCATAACTTTTTTTTTTTTTTGGGACAGAGTCTCAGCCACCTAGGCTGGAGTGCAATGGCACATTCTTGGCTCACTGCGTCATCTGCCTCTCAGGTTCAAGAGATTCTCCAGCCTCTGTCTCTTGAGTAGCTGGGATTACAGGCATGCACCATCATGTTCAGCTAATTTTTTTGCATTTTTAGTACAGACAGAGTTTCACCATCTTGGCCAGGCTGGTCTCAAACTCCTGACCTCAGGTGATCCACCTGCCTCAGCCTCCCAAAGTGCTGGTGTTACAGGTGTGAGCCACCATGCCTGGCCCCAAACCACAACTTTTTAACTTAAATCTCTCTGCCTGTGGCATCTCTTTGTGTTGTGTCCTTGGTGCTAGTAGCCCCTGACCTGGGTCTTCTGTATTTATGGGATGTTGTGTCCACACCAAGTATTCCAACTCCTGCTGGAAGGGGAGGCCTTAGAGAGAATGAGAAAAACTGAAATTAGCATTCCACGCTCACCAACATCATCTCATTCTTCAACAAATATAGGGCCACAGTGTTCCAGACTCTGTTCTCAGCACTAGAGGTACAGAGAAGTAAAACTGTACACATGCTCTGTGCATGGTCATCATCTATAGCATTCCCTAAACATCAAGGCACATATGCTTTGTCTTGGCTTGAGAGCAACCTGGATGATGTGGTCATCACTTCTCTGATCACCAATCACTACTTTAAAATGTAGGTTCCATGATTATGTAGGTGTGGCAAGGCCAACAGATCAGGAAATGACTGCCATGGAAAAGATGATTATACTCACAGATTCTAAGAGCAGGAGTCATGGCAGGCCATGGGGAACCACATGGAGAAGCACTGGGGTGGGTCAGAAGGCGGAGGGAGGAAGGGGAAACCATGGCAAGAGCTTTTATTTTGATTTCCACAGGAAAGAACACATGAGATAGGGCAAGAAGGTTTAGGATTGGCTAGCTTGAATGATTTCATCAGGCTCTGGGATGTAGGGGCTGTTCCTAGTTGTCTGACACCTGGCCCTGTGGTGACTACCACAGGTAGAGAGTGGCCTAGATAGTGAGACCCAAGTAAAGGCGGTGGGTGAGGTTATAGCTCTGGATTGGTTGTTTTGCACATAAAAGGAAGGGAAAGTGAGTTGTTTGCTACTTCCAGGAATTAACTAACCTTGACAGAGGCAGTCTTTCCAGGGTCAGGGTCAGCAAGGCCTCAGGTGTCAAGGCATCAGAGAAAAAAAGGCATGGTTCACTTAAACGCTTTTCACAAGTGGTCAGTTTTCTCACCACATCCTCCACTAAAGGAGCCTGGCATGTAATTCCCCTTTATCCTACTATGAGGCTCCCTCTCTGTGGGAATTCCCATGCAATGCCTCAGATCCTTCCCAGTATGCTAGAATCTCTATGTCACAAGTGCAAGGAGACATTTGTTATAATATGAGGAATTTTTGAGGTGTAAGTTGTAGGCCTCTGAGTGAAATGTAGGTACCACCTGACCGTAGATCCTTTTAGCAGAGCTCAGTGCGTAAGACTCATTCTTGGAGTCAAGCTGTCTCACTATACTTAACTGTTCAGTTCCCCTTATGTGGGATTTAAGTATTTTTTTCCCCAAGAATCTGGGACCAGACTCTCTAATGATGTCGAAAAAGAGTCTCCTGAGTTGTATTCACCTGTGCATCATGTTGTAAAATAAGAAAGCACAGAAGAGTCTTTGTCCTTGAAGAGGGCAAGTTAAAGAGAAGGTGGCAGGTATCAAAGGCAGGTGGTGACTCTTCCTATAGCTTTCTGATGTCTCCAAGTCCAGTCCCTGAATGTATGGCCCCTCTAGGGAATCATGACCCAGGATCCCAAACCACTGGGAGAAATCTTCACTCTGCTGCCTCTGGCATGCAGCACAAATAAAGCATCACCTGCTTTAGTCACTAAACAGGCAATGACCACGCATCCCCCACCCTTTGTAATCTGCAGTCATTCATCCCAGGCTGACTGGTTCTTAACATCTCTGGTAAGAAAGATGGCATAAATCATTCACTGTTGTAGAATCACATAGCTTGTTACCCATGATTCGTAGACATTCTACTTCAATTCTACACCAGAAACTTAACAATAAAGATTCCTACTTACTAGATGTGTTGGCAAAAAGAGAAAGATTCAAACAGGACCAATATCCAGTGCTGATATTCTCTTCCCCATGAGTCCGGTATGAAACACTCTCACACATCTGGATATGCTTCTACTCCAAATGGAAATGCTTACATCAGTTAGCATATAGTGGTTTAGTTCGTGGTTCCATGATGTAGGGTGTCATAATTTCTCTCCTTGGAAGAACCACAAAAGTATGACTGATTTTCAGATTCTCATCCTAACAGGAGGGTGGTAACACGAATGGAGCAACCCTGGTGGGATCAGAAAAAATAACTATGTCCTTTGTAAGCTTGCTAGCAGGTTTAAGTGTAATAATGTGTGGGAATGACTTTGCATCATAATGAACATGTAGTAACAGCTTAATTAATGTTAACCCTTATCATTATCATATAAGAATGTAAGTTACAGGAGAGAGGAACCCTGTCAGTTTGTTCTCTGCTATAGCCCAAGACCATGAATCATGGCTGGCGTATAGTAGGCATTAGTTTAATTTATTTAATTGATTAATTAATTAATTAATTTAGAGATGGAGACTCACTCTGTTGTCCAGGCTGGAGTGCAGTGGCTCCTGCCTCAGCCTCCCTAGTTGCTGGGATTACAGGCGTGCACTACCACGCCTGGCTAATATTTGTACTTTTATTAGGGATGGGGTTTCACCATGTTGGCCAGGCTGGTCTGAAACTCTTGCCTCAAGTGATTCGCCCGCCTTGGCTTCCTAAAGTGTTGGGATTACAAATGTGAGCCACTGCACCTGGCCCATAGTAGGCATTTAATAATATTTATTGAACAAGTATTTGGCATTCTTGGAGTTCAGAAAGGGGGTGGGGAAGATTTTTAAATAACTATATATATATATATATATTTTAAGATAGAGTTTTGCTCTCATTTCCCAGGTTGGAGTGCAATGGTACAATCTTGGCTCACCACAACCTCCGCCTTCCAGGTTTAAGTGATGCTCCCACCTCAGCCTCCCAAGTAGCTGGGATTACAGGGATGCGCCACCACACCTGGCTACTTTTGTATTTTTAGTAGACGTGGGGTTTCTCCTTGTTGGTCAGGCTGGTCTCGAACTCCCAACCTCAGGTGATCCGCCCACCTCACCCTCCAAAAATGTTGGGATTACAGGCGTGTGCCACCATCCCCGGCCTAAGTAACATGTTTTAAAGAGCCACGTTGTTCTATAATACCCATTTCTCTTGCATATTTAGGAAATTGAGGTTTTTTTCCTAAAACATGCTGACATATGGGAAATAGGATGCAAAATGTGCATGAATGTTTTAGACACAGTTTGAGGTTTCCAAGAGATTTTGTGCTGGAGAGGCTGCTTGCTACAAGCTCCCAAAGCTTTGGGAGGACATGGTATTCATCTTCCCTCAGCAGAGGCCGTGAGGCAGGAAGCCCTGGGGAGCACCCGAGCCTTGGGCTTTTAGCATAGAGTCTTTATTGTTTGGGCCCATGGCACAGAGAGATCCCGGGTCTCTGGCTTCCTGTGACCTTTGCCTTTCTTGCCAACAGAAAATGTGACCCACCAAAGCAAGAAACTTGAGGGCATGGGTCACCCCAGCCCTGGCATCTGCCCAGAGCTTGAGAAGGAAGGAACATTCTCCAGCTACCTTACAGGCTGGTCACTGCTCTGTGGATCACGCAGCTGTGTTGGGCAACCTGAACCCCATCTGCAGGAATGTGAGGAGGAAAATACAAAAGTCTTTACCTGAGCCCCGAGAAGGCAGATGCAGCAGAAACTTCCAGGCAGTAACTAGCCAGTCTGGGACCTGTGATGGAGAAAGAGCATATTGGCGATCATGTGTACTTACACTCTAGGGTCACCAGGTGGCACTATGGCCTCATCTGTGGCTCTGAAAAGGAAGATTAGGAAGGAGATCATCACAACTAATGTTTAAAAAGCCCCCACCATGTGCCAAATTATTCACCCCTGGCAACAACTTAAGGAGCTAGTGATTCTTATTATCTGTATTTTAGAGCGAAGGACACAGAGACATAAAGAGGTGAATTATCTTGCCAAGATCACTCAGCTCATAAGTGATGGAGGCCGAATAGGATCTAAACCATGTGGCTGTGGAGCCCACATGCATTGATTCCACAAGTGTTTATTGAACACCTGCCAACTACAAGACCTTGTGTGATTAAATATGGTTATGATTAATAATATAAAAGTGACAAATCACACTTTTTAGAGGTAAGATTTTCTTCTTTTTTTTTTTGTAGGTTTCAGGCACAGAACTGTGTATACAATAATAGTGAAATTGATCCCACTAGTTATGACAGAAATGATGATACATTTAAATAGTTGGATGTTTTAGAGGTATTATCTCATGCATCCTTGACAGAAACTGAATGATGAACGAAACTTGCTGTTCCCATTTCACGCAGAAGGAAACTGAGGTGAAGAGGAGTAAAGTAATTTTGCATGGCGTGAAGTAGAAATCCAAAGTGCAGGAATTTGAAATTGGTTCTGACCTTTTCTGAGGCCCCCATGCTCTTGACCACTATAGACTCAAGCATTACCTTGTTTTTCCACTCATTCAACAAATATTTTTTTAAAATTGTCTAGTAGATTGACACTCATCGTGAGCTTCTGTTCCTATTCTGCAGGTGGTGAAGCCCTCAGTTGTCCTGACCCCACAGTTCCTGTCCCATGACCAGGGCCAGCTCACCAAGGAGCTGCAGCAGCAGCATGTAAAGTCAGTGCCATCCCCCATGCGAGTACCTGAGGAAGGTGAGTGAGTGCAGACAGACGAGGCCTGGCACCCTTGAACAGTTCATGGCCTCGGCTGCCCATCTCACAGGGGGTCATGCTGGGGGAAGCATAGGCAGTCACAGTACTGGCTTTTTCCTCCTTTTTCCTTCCATACCAGTGTCTTAGGGATGGGGCAGAATAGCCCCCCAATTTATAATTATAAAATTATAAATTTTATGATTGTATAAAAATTTATACAATTTTTATTTGTATAAAAATTGCTATCTTGTGTCAGAAACTCAAAAAGAATCACTGCTGGCATGTTAACCTAAAGAAAAATAACAGACAAGTGCCCAAAGATACTTAAAAAGGTTATTTATTTACTTATTTATTTGAGACAGAATCTGGCTCTCTTGCCCAGGCTGGAGTGCAATGGTGCAATCTTGGCTTACTGCAACCTCTGTCTCCTGAGTCCAAGCAATTCTCCTGTCTCAGCTTCCTGAGTAGCTGGAAATATAAGCATGTGATACCACACCTGCCTAGTTTTTGTATTTTTAATAGAGACAGGGTTTCACCATGTTAGCCAAGCTGGTATTGAACTCCTGACCTCAGGCAATCCTCCTGCCTCGTCCTCCAAAGGTCGGGGATTACAAGATTGAGCCATTGTGCTTGGCCTAAAGGTTACTTATTATCCTGCAAAACTTAGGCTGGGTGTGGTGGCTCATGCTTGTAATCCCAGCATATTGGGAAGTAGAGGTGGGTGGATCACCTGAGGTTAGGAGTTCAAGACCAGCCTGACCAGTATGGCAAAACCTCATCTCTACTAAAAATACAAAAATTAGCGAGGCATGGTGTATGCCTGTAGTCCCAGCTAGTCAGGTTGCAGAGACAGGAGAATTGCCTGGACCCAGGAGGTGAAGGTTGCAATCAGCTGTGATTGTGCCACTGCACTCCAACCTGGGCACAGAGCGAGACTCTGTCAAAAAAAAAAAAAAAAATTGTCCTGCAAAATTTAAAAAGGAAACAAATCAGCTTCTAAACTATTTTTTAACATGACTCATAATAAATAAATTCTATATTATGTATATATGTTCTATATTTCTGAATAAAAGATTTAACAAAGTCACGTTTACAACATGTAATACATATTTTTTATTCTACTTCATTTGTTTTGAATGCTCTTTGCAATCCACAAAATGTCCAATAGTAATAATTAAATTACTCATTAAATTGAGCATTATCTTGTCATTTAAAATGATAATCTCAAAAATGATCTTTTGTTTTTGAGCTAAAAATATTTTAATGATATACTATTTAAGAGAAAAACACTGGCTATGAAATAATATAGATGGTTTATTATTTTTCGAGAGAGTCTCACTTTGTCGCTCAGGCTGAAGTGCAGTGCTGCGATCTCAGCTCACTGCCACCTTTGCCTCCCTGGGTTCAAGCGATTCTCCTGCCTCAGCCTCCTGAGTACCTGGCATTACAGGTGCAAAGCACCACGACTGGCTAACTTATATTTTTTTAGTAAAGACAGGATTTCACCATATTGGCCAGACTGATCTTGAACTCCTGACCTTGGGATCCACCCACCATGGCCTCCCAAAGTGTTGGGATTGCAGGCGTGAGCCACTGTGCCTGGACCGTAGTTTTATCCTATCTGTTTAAAAATAAAGATTGAAAGAATACATATGCAAATAAGTTTACATTTCTCTTTTTGTAATACTTTACTGCATTGTCTGGGTATTGACAATCAATAAGCATTCTGAAGCTACATGGCTAACGTTGAGTACTTACTGTGTGTACCAGGCCCTGGGCTCAATGCTCTACATACATTTTTGTTTCATTTAATTCTCTCCATTATGTGAGATAATATAGCCAACCCATTTTAAAGAGTTGGAACTGAGGCTCAGAGACTGAGTTAAATGCCTGCGGTTGCAGTTAATAAGAGGCAGAGGTGGAACTGAAGCGTACGCCTGCCTGACAACCAGTTCACGTTCTGACGGTAGGCCAGTCTGCTTCACAGACCATGGAATAGATGGTGCGGGCCTGCTAGGATGGACTAGGTATCACTGTAGGTAATAAACAGCCCCAAACAATGGAAATTTACAACACTGAAGGCTCTTTGTCTGCTCATGCTGCACATCCTTCAAGGCGCTCCTGGGCCCTGTGCTCCACATCCCCTCATCTGCCACCAGAATAAAGGAGCAGCCTCCATATGGGACATGTCAGCAGCTCTAAGAGATGAAGGAAAGGGTGGCCAGTCTCAATGGCTCCCAACTCTTTTGCCTCGAGGTGACACACTTCACTTCCACTCACATCTCCTGAGTCAAAGCAAATTCCGTAACTACTTCCACCTTCAAGGGGCCCAGAGGAGAACCTGAAATACTCTGTGGACTCCATTGAGGCCACCATACGGTGTCAGCCTGTGCAGGAGACTGTGGAGGGGCAGAGGAGGAGGGTGGGGAATTGATGGGAAATGACAGCAGGACTGAGTCACTGTGCATTTGCTTTGTCCTCTACCAGGTGCAGTTTGTCCTACAGCTGCACAAAATCAGCAGCAGCATGACCAAATAGGGTAAACCTCAGAACAAGCAGTTTGTTCAGATGTGATCAGCAGTGAACTCAGAAGTCAACTGGGTGGCATTGAGTCAGTAAATCTCTGACTGCCTCAGTTACCGCATACGATAGTGGTGAAGACGGGAGCATTGAGAGAGTTGATTTGGAAGGATATCAGGACTGTGAACATTCAGCATTTTACTTCCTTTAAGTTAAATCCAGGCACTATCTTTCCTGCAAGTCTTCTGTTTCTTTCAGATTGCACAGGTGAGAGTGTCCAGATTAGAGCTGGAGGTCATGAAATATTGGCTCCTACACCAACAGTTCCCCTGTGTCGTGTATGCATTCTGTGCACTTTCCTGTGCTAAACACTCTCAAAACATTGGGGGGCCTGATTCCTCCTCCTTGTTCCAATGGCCTTGGGGCACTCAAGTGCCCAATGACCAGGACTCAGAGGTCTTAGAGGGATGCTCTGTGAGGCTCCAGGTGCCAGCCACTGCCCTGTCAAAGTGTGAGGCAAAGGACAGGGCATCGTCTGTGGGGGGCAGTGGTCAGCCAGGCTTGGCGACTCCACTTGGTGGACAGATGATCCTAGACCTGCCACCTCTGATGGATCCACTGCCTCTGTGCCTGTTTGTCCTGCTGATGCTCGAGTGGCTGTCTCAGCATCCCAGCCTAGGCCCAGTGCCACTGAAGACAGACCTGCCCCTGGGGACCCAGGAGACCTACGGGACTCACTCAGCTGTCCCCAGGAGTCCACAGACCCTCATTCTTATCAAAGACCTAGAAGCCCTACCCCCTGGCCTCCATTATCAGCCATAAATGATGATTTGCTGATGTTATCACCATCACTGCCTTTAGTGGCCAAGGACCTTCCAAGGTGCCAGCTCTGGAAGGAAAGGTGTCCTTGGGAGGTGATGACACTTGGCACACAGGTGCTCAACAGGTTCCTTCCTCCTATCCTCAGACAGTCTTTGACACAGCCATTGACACTCACATTGTGTGGAAGGAAACCAGCCCAGGGTCACACAACTGTCAGCAGCACAGCTGGTCTCAAATCTAAGGTGCCTGGCCCTGCCTTCATGAGGGACCTGCCTGCAAGGGAGGTTGACCCTGGCTTTGGGGAGCCTTTCCTGGGCTGCATGAATCACCTTCTGAGTTGGAGGCCCCAAACTCTGCTCATATCTCCTTCCTTGCCCTGTCTCTGCTTAGGCTATAATCAAGGTGACCCCAGCAACTCTTCATGGACATGATGGTACTCTCTGCCGTTCATTTTTGGGCTAATCTGACTTCAACACTCACTTACTTGGTCTCTCCTTTTACAACCAAGACAACCCAAATCTGTGGCTCTTTATGCAGCTGACAGCATATGAATAGAATTGAATGCCATAGTTGTGTTATCCATGCTTTGTTTTTGTTTTCCTTGTGTCTCAGGGTTGTTTTTCTATTTATGGTAAAGGCACTGGCTTTCCATTTGTAGCATGAATAGAATATTTGCAGTTTACAATAACTTTATGGCATAGTCAATTGTAAGGAGATTTAAAGCAGTGGCTTTTAGCTGTGAGAGACCTGAGTACGTTTGAGCACATTCTGTGTGATCAGGCAGAAGCAGGCCTTTGGGAAGTTTAGCTGAGGATGGGTCCAGGAAAGATAATGGACAGTGGGGGTCTGATCTGGTCACCAGATCCCTAGGTCCTGCTCACCTGCTTGGCACTCCCTAGCCATCACTCATGATGCTGCCCAACCCTCTGGGTATTGTGTCCAAATCCCCCAGGAGAGAGGCTGAGGAACTTTGTCTCTTGAAATGCACAGATTCCTTGGACATCCCTGGGAGCTCAACCATGAGAGTCAACTTGATTTTCTCCCCCTCATTAGGGTTCAGAATTAAAAGTCCACCTTCACCGGCAGTAAGATAATATAGATAAGTGACACCATCATGCTGTTTCAGATGTTAACATGTCTAGGTGTGTTAGGAGTGATTTGAGACCACACAACCTTGTGCCACACAGTGGAGTTCCCAGGCCAGAGGGTGACATTGATTGCCATGTTATGATCTTCTCACTGAGGGTAAAGGCAGTCTTGTTTTATTTTGGATTCTTTCTTCTGTTGATGTCTTAAAAGGGCACTTTGCATTTCCAAGCATATAGTAATTTTTGGTTAGCTTTTAATCATTGACTTCTAGCACAATTCTGTGATCAGAAACCTGTGTGTGTGATTGGATTTGTCTGAAACATATTGAGATTTGCTTGATGAACAAAATAAGTTGGGTTAATTTTGTAAATGTACCATGCATGCTTAAAACCAGTGTAATGCCAGCATTTGTTTCCGAGATACAGGATGATGGATGGATGGCTCCATGGATGTGATGGAGATGGTTTACTATTGGGACCTTCCGCATCATTCTGAGGTTTTGTTGCTTAGACTATGAATGGCTGAGAGGGGGCCATGGAGCCTCCCACTCTGCTTGTGTGTCAGATTCTTCCTGCTGTCCTGCCATCATTTGTTTCTTATGTTTTGCAGCCAAGACTGACCATGAGAAACCCTGGGAGCTCAGGAAGGAAGGAGCCACCCAGAAGTGAGGACAGGGAGCTGGTAGGGAAGACCAGAAATCAGGTGTGTGAAGGTTCCAGAGAGCCTTGGGAGGTGCACGGGGGGCTGAGATGGAGTAGAGGCATTGGAAGATGAAGGTGCTCCATGGAATGCCCACTGTGAGGTACCATGTTCCGGGGCCAGGGATTGGTGGAGAGGGAGTATAAAGCCCCAGGGTTGCTTAGGCAGCGCCCAGACAGCAGCAGGTGTGGTGGAAACCAGAGCCCTGGTCTCTGTCTAATTGATCCTGAGCCTCCTGCTTCCTTGCCTCAGGTGTCCTGTGGCTTCCCTGATAGACTTTCTCCCTGACTTGTAGCTGAACCTTCCACTAGCCCTTGAAGACTTAGTTTGAACTTGATCCTTTCCTAGAACCCCTCCTCCAGGTTCCCAACATCCCCTCTTCCCCCCATCCCCTTCCCTCTTCTTCCCTCCCATCCCCCTCCCCAACTCAGACCCATCCTCAGCCCCTTCCCTCCCCCAGCCCTAAGCCACCTCCACCTCTGTCCTGGCCACCTCAGGGCACCTGAGAGGACCAGAACATGCGGTTGCCATGACTGCTCTTTTTGGCTCCTCCTGGGGTTTCCCAGCCATCAATCCACACATGTGAGTAGATGCTGGATCCATGGGGTTTCTTCTTTGTTATTGGGCTATGTCATGTGGCAAATTACACAGTGCAGGCCTGTAACTTCAGTGCTTTGGGGGGTTAAGGTGGGCAGATCACCTGAGTCCAGGAGTTTAAGACTACCCTGGACATCAGAGACAAACCCTATCTCTACAAAAGATTCCAAAAAAGATTAGTTGGACGCCCACTGCGCTCTTGTCTCAAACAAAATGAACCTAAACAAAGTGAAATGTCATTTTGAGTTTTGTGTCATCTGGTTTGATGACTTTTTATGAACTTCTGAGTCATCCATGTCTTCTGCTCTTGGGAACTGCCTCTAGGGAGTCTGTGTCCAGTCAGGGTGATGGGAGCTGAGAAGTCCATCAGATGGAGAGGAAAGTGCTGCACCTGCTGGGAGGTTTGCAATGTGGGAGTCACTAGGAGTGACATGACCTGGATGTGAATGAGGACTGTATTGTCCTTTGTTTTGTAAACTGTATATGGTGCAGGTCATTGATTGACCCAAAGGAGAAAGGGTCTTAAAGTCCTTATATTATCCAAATATAAAGAAATGACAGGCCAGGTGTGGTGGCTCGTGCCTGTAATTGGGAGGCTGAGGCCAGCAGATCAGTCGAGGTCAGGAGTTCCAGACCATTCTGACCAACATGGTGAAATCCTGTCTCTACTAAAAATATACAAAATAGCTAGGCATGGTGGCAGGTGCCTTTAATACCAGCTACTCAGGAGGCTGAGGCAAGAGAATGGCTTGAACCCAGGTGGCGGAGGTTGCAGTGAGCCAAGATGACACCTCTGAACTCTAGCCTGGGCGACTGAGCAGGACACTCTCAAAAAAAAAAAAAAAAAAAAAAAATCACAAAAAAATTCTTTTTTTTTTTGAGACAAATTCTCCCTCTTGTCTCCCAGACTGGAGAGCAATGGCACAATCTTGGCTCACTGCAACCTCCATCTCCCTTGTTCAAGTGATTCTTCTGCCTCAGTCTCCTGAGTAGCTGGGGTTCTAGGTGTCTACCACCACACCTGACTAATTTTTGTATTTTTGGTAGAGATGAGGTTTCACCATGTTGGCCAGGCTGGTCTGGAACTACTGACCTCAGGTGATCTGCTAGCCTCAGCCTCCCAAAGTGCTGGGATTACAGGCATGAACCACTGCGCCTGGCCTTCTTGTGATTTTTTTTTAGATCATCAGCTATTGTTAGTGTTAATGTATTTTATGTGTGGCCTAAGACAAGTTTCCTTCTTTTAATATTGCCCAAGGAAGCCAAAAAATTGGATATGCCTGCTTTACATCAAAAAAAAAAAAAAAAAAAAGGCACCCTACATTTGGAATGCCTAAAACACTACCAGCCATGCAAAAAACATGAGACTGGTAACTTCCAATCTTTCTTGAAGCATTGGAATCCCTGGTAATATCTGAGGGGAGTGGTTACCTCTTGGAGGAGGTTGATGGTGTCTAAAGATTATCATTTTATACTGAAATATTGTAAATGTCACTGATCTTTTCATTATTTCAACTATTATTATTCCAGGTGATCAGTTTTCCACCTGATTATTTGTATCCTGGGCATGACTTTCTTGGTGTTCTGTGGATGCTTATCACTATTGTGTTTCTGGGAGTTTCTACAGTTGGCCTTTTCCTCTGAAAAATTAGCTTGTGTGAGAGTATACTTACTTCCTGTAGAGGTATGCTTGTAATGACACATAAGAAAAAATTATTTAAAACAATTCATGGTTCTGGACTTTATTATGAATATTGGGTTTTAGCAAAAACATCAGGGAAATGATTTACTAGCATAAGAATTATAAAAATATCTGCCATTTACATTATGAAAATTAAATAGGTTGGTGTTTGTTTAATAAAATATCAGCAGAGCTTTGGGTCAAAAATAAGTTTGTTTTTTTTTTTTTAACCTTTGTACTCTTTATCAGAAATGGAGTATGAAGTTTCGACACTTAAATGGGAAATTCTGTCTAAACTTTCCTGCTTTCTAATTCTATTGTATGGCTGGAAGGAAAGCTTTCACTTTCCTCTGCAAAGGTTCACTGCAGAAATGAACCGACAACAGACAGCTTAACCGGAGAAGAAGAACATAGAACAGGCACAAACATGGGAGCCAGCTAAAAAATCAGACTGCAAGAAGGGTCCAATGGTTGATGCCTAAAGAGTGCTGTCTTTTCAGGAGAGAGGGAGACAGATGGAGATGGGGGCAACTTAGAAGGGGAGTAAGTGATTTTTAGGGGAAGTGAAAGAGCCCAAGGAACAAACAGTTGGCATGAAACAAGGTTCCTCTGAGAGCATAGGGAAGAGGTGACAAACTGCAGGAAGGTGAAGGGCAGAGCTGCACTGCCTCTCATGATGCAGAGAAAGCCCCAGAGAATCTGTTGGGACCACCCTGGGACCACCCTTCAGAGAATCAATGAAGAGTGTGTCTGGGCAGGGTAATTTCAAATCACGTCACTCAAAGTGCATGTTCCCAGTTGCAGGTGGAGAGGGATCAGTATGTCCAGAGTCAGTACTTGATAGGAATTTGGTTGCTAAGTTGTGTCATCATTTGAGCCCTTTTGTCCATTGGGTAAATTGAGTTGTACATATTCTCTTGCCGCTGATGACAGTAAAAATGTGGTGTCTGGGGGCTAATCCTCCTTCTGAACAATGATCCAAGAAAAAAAGCACTAATTCCACAATGCTGTTTTATATTCAAGGGAAGAGGTAGTATATTTTATTTTTATGACCTAGATAATTACCTGCCATTTGGGACTGCCTTTCAAGATATGTAGAAAACAGAAAATAGATGACTTATGAAGATATCTACACACATTTAACAGTCTCTCTCTCTCTATTTTTTTTTTTTTTTTGAAATGGAGTCTCCCTCTCTGGCAAGTGGGGTGAGGAAAAAGAGGGTGGTGAGCAGGGAACAGGGGAGTGAGCAGGAGGAAGAGAAGATTTGCAAAAACACAGTTGGAAGAAAAGAAAGACAGGGAAAGAAGATGGTGGTTAAAATGATTTGGGGTAGATGGAAGAGGGGAGAAAGAGGGTGACAAGTGGGAGGAGTAAAAGGGGTACAGAGAGGAGGGGGAAGAGAGTGGTGAGCAGGAGGGAGAGAGGGTTTTGTGGAAAGAAGAGGAGGAACGTTTTTAAGCAGATGGAGGGGGAAAAGAGGGTGGCGAGCTGGAGAAGGATAAAGGTGGTGAGCGGGAGTGGGGAAAGAGGGTTGGGAAAAAACGATGGGGAAAATAGCTTGGGGTATCTGGAGGGCAGAAAGGGTGGCAAGCAGGAGGAGCAGGGTTTGTGAAAAGAGGCTGGGTAAATGTTTTTGGGTAGATTGAGAAGGGAAAGAGGGTGGCAAGGATGCGGGGAAAGACGATGAGGAAAACAGTTTTGGGTACATGAAGGGGGAAAAGAGGTGGTGAGCAGCAGGAGTGGGGAGAAGGCTTTGATGGGGGAAATGTTTTTGTGTAGATGAAGGAGTAAAAGAGGGTGAAAAGAGCAGGAGGGGGAAGAAGAACCTGGCCAGGGAAAGGGAGAAAAGACGGTGGGGAAAAACAGCAAAGAAAAGTTTTTAGGTAGATGAATGGTGAAAACAGTCATGAGAGGGAGCATAGAGAGGGCTTTTTGAAATGACATTGGGGAAAAATGGTGAAAAAGTTTTGGGGTAGATGGAGGAAGAGAAAGGGTGGTGAGAGGGAGCAGGCCAAAGGCGGTCTGGAAAAGAAGATGGGAAATAACGGTGGGGAACAAAGATTTTGGGTAAATCTTTTTTTCTGATTTTTAAATCAGATTATTTGTATTTTTGCTTTTGAGTAGTTTGAGTTCGTTATATGTTTTGCGTATTAACTCCTTGCCTCCTGTATAGTTTGCAAATGCTTTCTTCCATTTTCTGGATTGTTTCTTCATGCTACTGATTGCTTCCTCTGCTTTGCAGAAGCCTTTACATTTAATGTAACTGCACTTTGCCTGTTTTTGCTTTTGTTGCCTCTGCTTTTGATGTCTATTTGCAAATTCCCTGTCCTAACCAATTTCATGAAGCATTTATCCTATTTTTTCTTCTCTGGTAGTTTCATAGTTTCAGGTCCTACATTTAAATCCTTATTTTGAGTAGATTTTTGTATATGGCAAGATAACGGTCTAGATTTATTCTTGTACATGTGGGTGTTGTGTTTTCCTAGCACAGTTTATTGAAGAGACTGTCCTTCCTGAAGGTGTCTTCTTGGTGCCTTTGTTAAAAATTAGTAGACAGTAAATACATGAATTTATTTCTGAGTTCTCTATTCTGTTTCATTTGTCTATGTCTATCTGTCATTCATCTATCTCTACCCATCTGTGTCTCTCCCTGGCCCCTTTATTTGTGCATGTTCCATGCTGTTTTGGTTACTATAGATTTGTAGTTTATTTTGAAATAAGTTAGTGTGATGCTTCTAGCATTTTTCTTTTTATGCAAGATTCTTTTTTCTGAGATATTTTGCATGTCTGTGTAAATTTTAGGATTTTTTCCCCTATTTTTATAAAGAATGTCTTTTGTAATTTAATAAGATTGTGCTCATTCTGTAGATCCTACTGGGTGATTTAGATATTTTACCAATTTTCTTCTAGTGCTTGGACATGGGATATCTTTCCATTTACATGTGTCTGCTTTAATAGCTTTTATCTACATTTTATAGTTTTCATTGTGGGATCTTTTGCCTTTTTGGTTAAGTTCATTTCTAGGTATCATTTTTTGGTGGAGGTAGTAGCTACTGTAATGAAGTAACTTTCTTGATTTCTTTCTTAGGTGTTTCACTATTGGTGCATCAGTGTGCTACTCATTTTTGTATATTGATATTGTGTCTTTCAACTTTAGTAAATTTATTTATTTCTAGTAGGTTTTTTTTTTGTAGAATCTTTAGGGTTTTCTCTCTATATGTATGTAATCATTTCACCTGCAAACAGAGACAATTTGACTTTCTTTTTTCCAATTTGGGTGCTTTTTATTGCATTCTCCTGTCTAATTGCTCTTTCAGTACTATGATGAATAAAAGTGGTAAAAGTAGCCAAACTTGTTCCAGATCTTAGAGGAAGAGCTTTTTAAGTTTTCTCGGTTGTTTATGATGTTAGCTGTGTTTTTGTCATATATGGCCTTAACAATGGATATGGTTCTAGTTATGGGTTTGGCATAGAGGCTGATTGCTGTGTTCACAAAAATTCCTATCCTTAGTTTGTTGGGTGTTTTTATAATGAAATAATGTTGGCTTTGTGGAAAGTACTTCCTGTATCTATGGAGATGAGTACCTGGGTTTCTTCATTCTGCTTATTTGATGTTTATTTGCAGGGCTGGCTTTAGTATGCAAAACCAGCTTGATTTTCTGAGAAAAGGATGTAGTGATCATGGTCTGTAATCCTTCAAATAAGTCTTAGTATCAAATTATGATCATTTTGTTGGGCATTATTAATTGTATAATTATGCTAGACATTCATCTATGCCTTTCTGTTCTTGTGATTTCATTTCCTAGTGTAATTTAGTATTAAATTAGGGATGAGATTGCCTATAGGTTGGCTTTGTATTTAGAGTATTAAGGGTTAGAAGTTTGGAGGATAAAATTCAGCAGAAATGGGACATACCTGAGGGATTGTGGGGAAGAGTGGCATGAGGTTAGGGTCAGTCAGGATTTAGGGTTAGCAAGAGAATGCCTGTAGCTTTCACCAACAGTAAACTTTATCAGTCCTTTTAATCTTGCAAAACAGGCAGGCAAAGATCCTTCTGTGTTTTAATTGGCACTTCCTTGAGTTCCTTGTTGTGGTTCAAACTCAGCAGGAGTACCTGGGAAGAAATTAGGACACAGAAGTGAGAAGGTTGAGTGCAGCTTTCCGACAGTGCATCAGCCAGTGGCTAAGCTGCAGAAGTTCCCAATTTATTTCAAATTTTGATTAAAAATAACATGTTTTATACTTTTATCGCACAAAGAAAGTGAACTTTTACAAGTTTATATGGCTAATTTTATATATTTTTGGGTTAGAGACTATAATCTTCTAGCTTTCCCCAACATTTCCCTCATATTTGGCCAGTCCCCTCAAGTAAATCCCAATACATGGTAAAAACCACATTTGGAATATTTTAGCTGCTGGCTGTGTGGAAAATCACTTGCATCCCCAACTTTAAACTATAAAAAGACAAATTTTTATACTGAAGAACACAGAATTTTGTGACTATGATAAAAGATAATATATGAGACTCCTGGCAAAATTTGATGCATAAAAATGCTCATACATAGATTGCAGACAAATATATGTACATGTTAATGGAAGTGCCAGTCACATTTTGGATCTTGTAATCAGGAGGCCCTCATCATATCCTGTGAACGTGAGAACTTAGTTCCAATTCAGCTACTGCCGACAAAGCTTGGGTCATGTGCTTGGTCACAGCTTCTGCTAGCCTCATAGTCTTTGTTTTTTATTTTTATTTTTGAGACAGAATCTCACTCTGTTGCCCAGGCTGGAGTGCTGTGGTGCTATCTCAGCTCACTGCAACTTCCACCTCTTGGATGTTGAAAATGTGTGTTTTGAATGAAGAGACCCCCTCCCCCCAAACAGGCTTTGTGTGAGCAATGTGGCTGTTTATTCACCTGGGTGCAGTTTGGCTAAGGCCAAAAAGGGTGTTAGCAAAAGGCAGTGGGATAGGAGTTGGTTTTATAGGTTTGGGGTGGGCAGTGGAAAGTTACGGAGAGTAAGATCAGTTGCGGTGGTGGGGATAGAGGCAAGGAGTATACATTGCCTTAAGTTTAGTTACAATGGCGGCTGGGGGTGAGGCAGAAGAGCAGTTAAGATGACAGGATGGGTGAGAGGTATTCACATTATCATAAAAACAGTTAAGATGGCAGGGTTGGGTGAGGGGCTTCTCCGCGGAAGCTCCACTGGGTGATCGGGGACAATGGTGAATTGTCCCAGGGGATGGGAGACAATCAGGAGGCAAGCAGGACTTCAGACTTTCAGGCTCCAGGTTTGCATATGAAGATCTGACACCAGATTCAAGCAATTCCCTGCCTCAGCCTTCCGAATAGCTGGGATTATAGGTGCCCTCCACCAGGCCTGGCTAATTTTTGTGTTTTTAGTAGAGATGACGTTTCTCCATCTTGGCCAGGCTGGTCTTGAACTCCTGACCTCATGATCCACCTGCCTCTGTCTCCCAGAGTGCTGGGATTATAGGTGTGAGCCACTGTGCCTGACCACCCCATAGTCTTTGTTTGAAATACAGGGGCAGAGGTATTCTTCCCAGGGTGGTCCAGGGTTCAGTGAGATGAGTTATGCAGGTCTATCAGCAGAGTGACTTGGACAAGGGAAAGGCTCCACAGCTGTCTTCTTTCCACAGTTGCTCAGAGCAATTGTGAGACTGGAAAGTAGCCCACGTGGGAGAGTGGCCATGTGCAGGGAGGAGGTTACCTGGTGAGGAAGGAGACCCAAGCATCTAAGATCACCTCCCCCTTGACTTCCACACTGCATTTCAAGTAAAGGGTGGCTGACTGGGTGCCACCTTAATCGCCCTCCTATAGATCACAGGCATGGTGTAGGGGAATCTTTCTGAAAGACATTGTTTTAACTTAAAGAAGTTCAAATCCCCACTCCATGCCTACACCATGGACCAAGACCCTTTCACATGTAATTTCTAAAACTGTAAACCCAAGACCCTTTTACGTGTAATATCTCAAGTCGTAAGCCTATATAAAGGCAGAGCTTCTGTTTGTTAGAGGAGCTTGGCTATTAGGCAGTTATGCCGCCTTGCTCCAGCACGCCCTCTGCTGGTGGCTGGGGGCACTGCAGGACTGGAGGAGGACGCACGCCCTCTGGTGGCTGTTCCTCTGCACCACTTAAAGTCGGAGCACAGAGTGTTCGGCGCCATCGTTTTGGAAATGCAAACTGACACAGAGCCCACAGGCCCCTGTGTTTCTAAAAAGGAAGAAGGGAAAATTAATTGGAAACCATAGGAATGAAATAAACATGGACGCACATTTTACAACATAGAAAAATGCACTCAACATAGTCTTCACACTTAAAATGCAAAACTGTCAGAGGCATCTTAACCACAGCGACTTTATTTTAAATAAAAGCTTTTGAAAAAGCTTAATCTGGACAGGGTGCAGAGCTCATGGATGTAATCCCAGCACTCTGGAAGGGCAAGGTGGGAGGATCACTTGAGATCAGGAGTTCAAGACCAGCCTGGGAAAATAGTGAGACCCCCCCATGTCTACAAAAAATATATAAATTAGCTGGTGTGGTGATGTGTGCCTGTGGTCCCAGCTACCCACGAGGCTGAGGTGGAAGAATCACTTGAGCCCAGGAGTTTGAGGCCACAGTGAGCCAGCCATGATCACACCACTGCACTCAGGCCTGGGAGACAGTGAGACCCTGTCTCTCTCTCTCTCTCTCTCTCTCTCTCTCTCACACACACACACACACACACACACACACACACACACACACACACACAAACAGACACACACACACACATGTTAAATTTGTTGGATTATATATTTAGGGGTTGAACACCTTTGGTTATAAAATATTTATGGTTACAGGAACAAGCTAATAACTAAATAAAGACCCAAAACTTATAAAAATATAAGAGTAGTTTAAGCAAAATGCATTCTTAATTTAAAAATAAGTTTTACTTTAAAGATAATAGTACATTCATAAATTATTGTTAAAATCAATAGTAACATAGAAAAGTACCAGTACTAATAGGTTGACACAAACAGGCCTTTATAAGAGACAACACTATTCTTAATGACCTATATAAACAGACATTCAGGGGCGCAGTGGCTCATACCTGTAATCCCAGCACTTTGGGAGGCCGAGGAGGGTGGATCACTTGAGGCCAGGAGTTGGACACCAGCATGGCCAACCTGGTGAAATCCAGTCTCTAATAAAAATACAAAAAAATAGCTTTGCACAGTGGCAGTATTGTAGCCAATGAGCTTTATCTGAGGCGTGATATTTGCTAATTGAAAACTTTTCCCAATACCCTGCCATGATGACTGGCAATATAGTTGGCATTGGCAATTATTGGCAGTCTCTACGGGGACTGAATTAAAAAAATTAAATAAAAAAGTAAAAATAAAATGAAAAAGAAATACAAAAAAATTAGCTGGGCATGGTGGTGCACACCTATAATCCCAGCTACTTGGGAGGTTGGGGCAGGGGAATCTTTAAACCCAGGAAACAGAGGTTGTAGTGAGCCGAGATCATGTTATTGTGACAAGAGTAAAACTCTGTCTCAAAAATAAATTTTTTTCTTTAAAACAGTGTGTTCCTCCTCTTGCTTTCTGAGGATTCCCTGCTCTCTAACTTAGTAGTGGCTAATAAACTCTCCTAACATCACTAGCCTCTGTGGCTCGCCATAAATTCCATCTTGTGTGAGATCCAAAAACCCGTTGTCGGGGTCTTGGATAAGACCCCTTGTCTGGCGACAAAACTCTACTAATTCTTTTCTTTCTTTTTTTTTTTTTTTTGAAACGGAGTCTTGCGCTGTTGCCCAGGCTGGAGTGAAGTGGCATGATCTCGGCTCTCTGCATCCCATGCCTCCCAGGTTCAAGGGATTCTCTTGCCTCAGCCTCCCGAGTAGCTGGGATTACAAGCGCCTGCCACCACACCTGGCTAATTTTTGAATTCCTAGTAGAGGCAGTGTTTTACAATGTTTGCCAGACCAGTCTCGAACTCCTGACCTCAGGTGATCCACATGCCTCGGCCTCCTAAAATACTGGGCTTACAGGCATGAGCTACCTTGCCTGGCCGGCTTGTATCCTTGGTGATCGCTTGGATATAGAGGGTGGAGGAGGAGGGGTGTCAAGCAGATATTGCTCTTGGATTACCATCTGGGATATTAGGTGCAAGGTTCTATTATTGGTTCAAACCCTGAGAGTGCCAACAAAGAACTCGAGGCGGTGTGGAGTAACATGCTGTTTTAATGAGCGCCTGGGTGCAGACTGGCTGAGGCGTCAGCCCCAAGTGAAGGGGAGGCAGCGGTTTTCTAGTCTCCTGTAAATGGGAAGTGTTCCAGTCTGATGTAACTGCTACGTGGTACCTAGATGTTCTCTCTCTTGATCTTCAGGGGGTATCATCTTACAGCCTGCCCTCTTCTGGCTTCTGCTCTCTTGCTGACCCACGCTGCTGATGCAAGTGCTCTTGTACCTTGGGACCAGGCCTGAGGAGGGAGGAGCTATCCCCCCAAGTTTTCAGGCCCTGGGGAGAATCTTTCATTAGGGAGAGTAGGCTGGCTGAGTTTTCTTTGTTAGGCATAACTTGGTTTTGCGGGTGCAGTGGGGTGCCTCAAGCTGAAAGCTTCACTCATTGTACATGTCAGACCCCACATGGCTGTTCCTGTGACTGCCAGGCCACTTTGAGGCTGAGAGAGATTAGTTTTGTCTGGCCTCTGTCCTGCACATGTTTATGGATGCCTTCTCTGTGTTGGCAGATCTGGGGGTCCACCAGATAGGATCCCGTGAAGAGATCTCAAAAGTCTTTAGTCCAATGCCTTTATCATGTCATTTCCACAATCAAAGATGAATAAAATGTAGAGGTTTATTTAGTGATAAGGTTGATGGTGCATCTGTGCCAGGCAGTGTTTTAGTTCCTTGAGACACCAAGGAGTTGAGACAATCCTTTGCCTTAGAGTTTTGCATCTGTAAGTCCTGCTATAGAGAGCTGTGTGCATTAAAATGTTTGATTTGGTCAGGTGGGGTCTGGGCTGTCTGTAAGCTTAGGTAGGGGAAGGCTGGTGTCCAGCAAGTATCCAGCACCCCATCAACACCCCAGTTCTTCTCCACCAATCTTCCAATTCTAGGACTGATGTGGAGGCCCTCAGAGTGACTTAAGAGGGGAAGTAGTCAGTGTGCTGTGGCTAGCTTGTTTGGGAATGTAAATTGTAAATCCTCTGCTGACAAAATGTTGGAAACAAGTAGTGTTTCAGCTTGAGTTTCTCGTAAATGGCTTGCAGTGGTATAAACCAGAGCGTGTATACCACAGGGCAACATGAGGGCCCCTCTACCACCCTTTCTCCCAGTGGCCTAGGTGGGCATCTAAACAGAATAATGTGTGCAGCCTCACTGTGTGAGAGTCCAGTGCTTTGTGCTTGGAGTATCATCAGGGAAAGGCCCCTTACTTGGAAGGTTGCCAATCTGCCATGGAGGGAAGGCATGGGAATGTGGTGCTGCCGGGTCTGTGTCTCGCTCTCTAACAGGAGGCACAAGACAGCCTTGGTCTTATGAAGACCTTGGGTGCCCCAGCTCACTTCAGCCCTGATCAGTCTGATGCAGGCACTGGGCCCTGGTTCTGGAGGTGAGAATACACCCTGGGCTTCCACT
This sequence comes from Plecturocebus donacophilus, assembly GCA_004027715.1. Lineage (NCBI taxonomy): Eukaryota > Metazoa > Chordata > Mammalia > Primates > Pitheciidae > Plecturocebus > Plecturocebus donacophilus. Next base: position 34,142 of record PVKP010004950.1, on the reverse strand, counting down.
GCATGGCTGGCACAGTGGGCATTCAGGTGCCTATTTGGGGACTGCCATGGGTCCTGTGCCAGATGCAGTGGTGCACAGCTGGGAGCCAAGGGCCCCTGCTTCTGCTGGAGAATCTGGGCAGATGTAAAGCGTTAAGGTTAGGGGTAGGGATAGGGGTAGAGTTAGGGTTAGGGGTTAAGGTTAGGGTTAGTGTTGAGGTTTGGGGGCCGGGGTCAAGGGTCAAGGGTTAGGGCTAAAGAGTAGGATTAGGGATTGGGGTAGGGGTAGGGGTAGGATCAGGGGGTTAGGGTTTGTGGTTAGAGGTTAAGGTGGGGGTAGCGGTGGGGGTGAGGGTGAGGGTAATAAGCAGATTAGTAAAAGCAATTCTGCTTCACTTCAATAGCAACCTTCTCCAACTCATTTTTTCTCAACAAACTTGTTTTTCCAGCAGAAGAATCCAAGGCTTCTTAAAGCACCCAGTGACTTTTCACACCTTAAATCTGTGAAATCCTCATGTTTTCTTCTGCCATATGCATAGTTCAAACATACAAGATGAGGCAAAGCCAGATGCCTTCCTGAAGGAACCCAAGAAATTCCTCTCTTTCTCTCTCTGGAACAAAATGAATTCTCTAGACCATCAGTACTGACCTTCAAAAGCCAAACCTGTTTGTGAGATCTCCTTTAAATACTACTGTAGACCCAGGTGTTTATATTTATATGATATTATGTTAGTATTTATATTAATACAAGGCAGAAGGTTTAAATCTGTCTATGCCATGTGTGCCTCTGGCTTATTGCCCAATTAATTGTAGCCTTAGGCTAAACTTTGGTTTCTGTCTCTAATTTTTGTCAGAATAAATAGAACTGATCTCAAAACATCTGCTTTCATGGTAGGGACTCGTGCTGCCCTCTCCATTCCACTCTCTTTTCTTGCAATCTGTGTGGAAGTTCTTTAATGTGAACACTTTGACCTTCACTCTCCCATGGCCACTGTCAGACTTACCCAGCCAAGGCTGTCATCTTAGGCCAGAGAATTTTTAGGAATCTTTGTTTTGTTGTGATACGGTTGGCACCCCTTTGACTCACTTTATCACACCAGGGTTCTTTTCATTTTACGAGCCCAAGAGGGCAGAAAAAGGAGTAGGTGAGCAATTAAACCCTCTGAGTCAGGAGAGTGTCCCTTTGTGTTAAGCAATATTGCAGAATATCGTATGTAGCAATCTCCTAGCAGATAAGCCCCACGGCTGCTGGACACACATGCCTGCTTGCTGCTGTAAGCTCAGACTCCCTCATCATTAGTCTTTTCTATCTCTGGAAAGAATTATAAGGGCCACTTAATTACCTGTAAGTCGTAGTGAGTTAAAGGTATCTCCCCAAAAAACTGAGGACAGAATGAAAGGTTTGGAGTGTTAGCCACAGGTCAAAAGTGCAGGAAAGTCTCTCAATGTGAGTTGTTGCAGAAATGTAGGTCTTTTTTCTTTTGGAAGCCTCCCTAGAATGGGGTGAAGGACTCTGCCCATTCTAGGATGAAAAACTGGGATATTCGACACCCTCAGATATTTATCCCAAGCCTTCATTTAGGGTTCTTAATGAGTTTGTTCAGCCATCACAATCTCAAATGCTAAGAAGGACATTGGGATCTCTCCACAGTCCAAATTAGCACTCTTTTAAAGTTGAGTTTCTCATTATTCTCATTTGATATACCTTATTTATCCCACACTCATCCTAATAACACATCGCACTCACTGTTATCTTTGCAACAAGACTTGAATTTTACTTAGCCTGGAGGAGTGCACTTCACATGTCCAGATCCAGTTCTGACTTGTTCTTCAGCCCTGCATCAGTCAGTGAGGTCTAGGTTAAACGATGGTAACAAACAACCTCCAAACTTTAGTGGCTCAAAAATCTTCCTCCTTTATTTGCATCTCATCATGGGTCAGGTGAGAGGTAGCTCTGTGCTGTGATGTCATCCTAACAGGAATCAAGGCTGAAGGAGGTAACATCAATAAGATCCCCATTGCTGTAAAAAAGACAAAAAGTATGCTGGATAGAACTCTGTTTCTTGGAGATTTCTCCTGAAAAAGTCACATATTATTTCTTCTCATGTCCAATGGCAAAAAAAAAAATCATGTGGCTATGCAAAAATTTAACTAGGTGGGATGGAACAGTCAGAATGCATTCATAAAAAATGAACTGAAAATATTTGGAGAACAGCGCCAATGACTATCGTGAATACCAGCATGCATTCCTAACTACCCAGTGCTATTACCCTTCAAACTTCTTATGTCTTGCAAAGTATTAGAACTTCTTATCTGAAGCCATACCACTCAGAGGGACTGCAAAAATACATAATGGCATCTCCTTTAGGATGTCCTTAGAGAATTCAAGGAAAAGAAGTTAAATAATCCAAAAGTGCTTTTGGGTACAGCTATTTAGCACTAGAGGGTAAGATTAGAGATAGATTGTAAAGATAATAATAGGATTAGGGTTAGAATTAGGGTCTGGGTGAGGGTCAGGGCTGGAAGTATGGTTAGAGGTGGGGTCATGGTTAGGGTCAAGATAAAAGTTAGGGTCAAAGTCAGGGTCAGAATTAGGGATCAGAGTATGGATTAGGGTTTAGGGTCAGAGTCAAAGTCTAGGGACAGGGTTTGGGTTAGAACCAGAGCTTTATTCTCAGGACCCACCCGAGGAGATACCGTGACTTTGAAGCACCTGGTAGTGTGCCCACAGTGAAGACCAAAGTTTCATTCTCCTCACGTCTGACCTGGGGGACGTGGTTGCAGGCCATGTGAGGAAGGTGAGGCAAAAGCTTCCTGTCTGCTCCCTGTGTGCAGAAGAAGGAACTCTGACACTGCCTTTACTTTCACACGTTCTATTCTACAAGTCTTGTTTGCAGAAGCATCCCTCACTTGAGGCTTCGGCTGCTCATCATCATAGCGTGTCATAGCATATTGTAAGATCTGGGTTTGTTTCTGGAGTTTGATCTTCATATAGAGAAAGGAGAAATGCTTAGAGCCACCATCAGGACAGCTGGGATGAAAGCTGGGCATTGGCAGATGTCTTTCAAGTCCCCCCAAGCCTGAGGCTGGAGGAAACATGTCCACCCCCTGTAAACACTTTTATTCATGTTTTAATTACTCATTTTTCTTACAGCCTTAAAGTAGTCAAAGCACCATTAAAAAATGAAAAGTAGGCATATTAAAACTCACAACATTATTTAAGTTTAAATATATTATTTGTACCTCATCAATATTTTTTATTTTGTGGAGAAAGTCTAAGGTTAATTGGCAGTTTAGTTGTAATATTAGATAGAATAGTGTCTGTTTTACAAACATTAACATCCTACATTACATGTATGAACCCCGAAAATCAGACAGGTCTCAGATTTTTTAGGGAGTTTATTTTGCCAAGTTTGAGGATGCCCGAACCCGTGATGCATCCTCACGAGGGCCCAACAACATGTGCCCATGGTGGTAGGAGCACAGCTTGGTTTTATACATTTCAGGGAGACATGAGATGTCAATCATTATGTATAAGGTATATATTGGTTCAGTCCTGACAGGTGAAACAACTTGAAGAGAAGGCCAGACGGGGGGCTCCAAATCATAGGTAGATAAAGATGAATGGTTTCATTCTTTTGAGGTGCCGATTACCGTTTCCAAATGAGGCAATCAGATGTGCATTTGTCTTGGTGAGCAGATGGATGACTTTGGATAGAATGGGAGGCAGGTTTGCCCTAAGCATTCCCAGCTTGATTTTTCCGTTTAGCTTAGTGATTTTGGGTCCCCAAGATTATTTTCCTTTCACAAGTTCTAACATGTTTTCCTATGAGTGTTAATTATTCATTGTGTATTTTATTACACAAATAAGGGACACATTTTTAAAAAATCATCAACTTCATGACTAGCTATATAATTACATAGAAGTTCAAATAAATTTGGAAAAATTCCAGAGTTTGGGTTTCCAATAATTCTTTGTGATTCTTTAAAAGGTAAAGTGATTTTTCCCCATAAAACATAGAAACATCTAAAATCACCCATACAATGTCCTGCCATTTTTGTTTCTCTGGTTTTCTCATTTTCTGCAAAGCCTCATTGAGGAGATTGACTTTGAATATCCTTTTAAACTCTTATGCTTTAGAAAGCGTTGCGGTGAAAGATTGACTCATGTTGGTTGCAAGTTCAGTTCACATTCTTTCTTTCTTTGAATATTTTTTCCCAGTGGCCAACACTGATTCTGGTGTATTATGGCTAAAAGGTAGGCACTGGAACAAAATAAAGACAAGAAGTATTTGGAATAAGTGATCCAATCACAATGAATCAATTTGCCATTGAAACATATTTTTACAAAGTCACCCTTTTAAAATTATTTAGCCATGAATTGAAACAGAGTCTGTAAGTTTACTTTTTTTTACTTGGTCTAAGGTGAATTTTAGAGAAGGAACCCAGGACACAACCACAGCACAAGAAAAAAAATATGATAACTAAATTTACACATATGTAAAGTCCTTACTCACGGAGTGAGGAGTTAGCTCCACCTTCTTGATGGCTGAGTGTCTACATCAATTATTTGGAATTCTTTTGCAAAGGAGATTCCTATTCAACTCCATATACAAATACAGACACCTAGATAATTACCTGAAGCTTTAGTTAGTATTAAATACTACAGCATTATGTTGCACAGTTCATTTCTGTGTTGGTCATTGGTAGCTCTTTTTATTGGCTCCAATTTTTCTTTGACATATTTCAGGTTTTTTTAGTACTTACTATCTGATACTTCAAGATTATCCTGGCTCACATACTTACTGTCCCAGTTCTAGTATCAGACATTTCTTCAAAGAGCCTGATTCCTTTCAGAATGGGAGGAAAACTTATATCTGGCTGCTGAATGAGCACATTGTGTCTTGTCCCTCATTAGCAATGCTAGGAAGTATATGTGTGTATGTCACCCACCTATATACACCCAATTACAAAGCTTTCAATGTAGAACTGTATGTATCTGTATTAAACTAGACATAAGTTTACATTGATGTCTTCACCTCTGCTCTACCATCACATGAATCTTTCTACCCTTCTCCCCTTGCTAATTTGTAACTTCCCACTTCAAAAGTGATAGACCTGGTTCCTAGCATCTATGACTTATGTAACTTATTGTTTTATTCCAGATACAGATACTGTGGTTTTACAATTGTTCACAATTACCCCTGTTGGAAAGAACTTCATAAACTGGAATCCAGTGATGAAGTATAGTTCATTTGCCTTCAGCTTATAGATTCTATTCATTTTCAAAGAGACTTAGGCCAGCACCATTTTCCCTACACCTTCAGTGAGTTTTTTCCCACATTTGTGTCTTAGTCCATTTTGTGTTTCCATAACAGAATATCTGAGGCAGGGTAATTTGTAAGTAAGAAAGGTTCATTTGGCTCACCATACTAGTGGCTGGAATGTCCGAGACTGAGCAGTTGCATCTGGTGGGGCCTCAGTCTTTTGCACTCATGCTGGAAAGTGGAAGAGGAGCAAGGGGTGCACCGGAGATCACAGCAAGAGGGAAGCCAAGGAAGCCAGACTCTTTTTGACTATCTACTCTTGCAGGAATTCATCCATTCCTGTGAGAGCAGACAGAACTCACCCCCATGGGAGAGCATTAATCTATTCATGAGTGATCAATCTCATCATCCAAACACCTTCCACTAGGCCCCACCTCCACCCACTGCCACATGGGGGTCAAATTTCAACATGAGTTTTTGCAGGGACAAACCACATTCGAACCATAGTAATTTGTAGCATAGTTAAATTATTTTTCACACTATTATTCTGTGCTGGTATACTCCATATCCTGAATAATATTATTTAATTAGAATAGAGTTTGATTTGGACATTTAGCTGTAAAATTCTGCATGTTTTGACAAATGCATAGTGGCAGGTATCCACTATTAAAGTTTCATATGGAATGCTTCAAACCCCTACCCCATGCAGCCAAAGGCTTCCCATCTGTGTAGTTTCCCTTCCCCAGAATCTCATTAAATGAGGTCACACTGTGTGGATTCTCCTGAGACTGTCTTCTTCCACTTAGCAATGTGCATGAAAGATTCATTCATGTCTTTGTGTGAGTTGATAGCTTGTTCCTTTCTATGGCTAAATAGTATTCCATTGCATGAATGTATCACAATTTGGTTATGCATTCTGAGGAGCAAAACCTTCCTCTTCTAACTTTGTTCCATTGGAGACTTGGCTTCTTGTTCCACAAGTATCACTGTGGGACAAAATTCATCAGATAGCAGGATCCAGGTTTCAAAGAGGTAAAAATAGCCCAAAGACAAGAAACAAGACTAGAATCTGATAACCCTCAAGGGCTATAGTTTTTCTTATTTAAAAAAATTTTTGAGACAAGGTCTGGCTCTATGGCTGAGGCTGGAGTGCAATGGTGCAAGCTCAGCTCTCTTTACCCTCTATCTCCTGGGTACAAGCAAGTCTCCTTCCTCAGCCTCCTGATTAGCTGGGACTACAGGCACATAAAATCATGCCCAGCTAATTTTTGTACTTTTAGTAAAGACGGGGTTTCACCATGTTGCCCAGGCTGATCTTGAACTCCTGGCCTCCCAATGTGCTGCAATTATAGGCATGTTCCACCATGCCTGGCTAAGTTATAGTTTTCTATTGAAATATAAACTCTCTATTGTAACCATCATTTTTGATCATAATCAAAGTCAGATTATTCTTGTTTTTAAAATAAGTCTGGTTTTGTTAGATTTTGCCTGATTATGTAAGTGCAGCAAGATCAAGAGCTGACCACAGAAGTGCTTTCAAGCTTCTTTGCTGGATGTTTTTATACAGAATCTCAGATTGGACTTTTAAAGGCCTTGTTGAGGCTGAAAACCAAGCCCAGAACATATTATCAAATTTCAGCTGCAGGCCTTATAGCTTTGGGTGAATTCCTCTCTTCTTGAGGCCCCCAAACTATCCCCAAAACCTGGGCCTACAAGAAAATGAGCTTCCTTACTAACCTGTAAGGCTGTGAAACCTGTAATCTTGGTATCAGGCTGGCTTTCCTCAGAGTGGTTTGTAAGGATGGACTCCATAAAAGTCAACCTTAGTTACTTACAATTGCTGGTCATAACTGATCTTAGGTACACTATTCCTAAATATGATATTCCAGTAAAAGCCTTGATAATATAACCAAAGTTTCCAATTATGGCCTGTTCTAAGGTGAACAGATTCTTATTGGACTTTTGCTAACAACTGTGTTGTCATGAAAATAAGAATATTGAGTAAGAATTTCAAAATTCCAGAGAAATCAGTTGGGGAAAAAAGATAAATGCTTCGTTTTTATTTACAAAAGTGTAATCTACTAAATTGTTGTGAGTTATGATTAGCTTAAGAGAAAGAGATTTCTTAAATCCAGAAACTATAACATTAAAGAAACAGCAATGTTCAACAAAAGCTATAAAATTATAATCAATTTTCATCAGTTCATTCAGTGCCATGTAATCAATTCCAGTCTTGCTGAATCTTGGGTTAGCAGTGTCATCAACCCATCGGTTTCTCAACTAGACTTCTAGAGAGCTTCACTGAGTCAAGTGTATGGTCTTAAAGTTATTTAAGCAGTATCATCAGAAGCCTATAACCAGAGTACCTGTCGCAGTGTTTTCTGTGAGTCTCAGAGGGAGTCCTGTGTTGGAGACAAACATTCTGACCTGTAGCTGATTGCAGGAGCTTTCAGGAAAGCATCAGGGCTAAATAATATCTAAATGACAAAGAGCATGAAGTGGCTGTGATGAAAGATCTGATGAGAGTTCATTATACCACAACTGACAAGAATATTCAATTTTGTCTGTGGCATACAACATTTTAAATAATAATTGATATTATGACTCACAACACTATACCAGCACATAGTGTGGATAAGGAAGACATTGACAAAGTTCCAAGATTTTACATAATTTCTGAAAACATAACATTTTACCTATATAAATGTAACCCAGGAAAAATTAGGTATCCCTTTTTATTTGTATATTTTGTATAGTTTTTCTTTTTAAAAATGCAACCTACTTTACTTGCCAAACTTGCCCTACTTTTCCTGCATACTTTGCATAGAGTTGTTTCTAGTTATTCTATTATTTCTAGTAATTTTATTTATATATATTAATTATATTTTTATTACTTAGTAATCTTTATTTTCCAGAGTAAACTAGGAAGTAGACAATTTTATATTGGCATATATTAACATTCTATTGTAGATTAGACAATACATGAGTATATGCTCTCCCAACATCTAGAGGGATGTGTTTCCTCATAGTACAATTTCTCAGTGTGGTAGACAAAAATAATATTTATTAACAGGCCAAAATATCTTTAGCCTCTCCATAAAAATAGGGGACAAAAGTATATAAAGTTGAATTAGTTATGTTCAGTAATTAATGTTTTAGTATTGTATCTTATTTATAAATTATCTAGATGTTTAATGTAAATATTTTAGTTAGCTTAACTTTAAGGTTAAAAATTATCAAAAGTATTTTGGAAACTATTATTAGGCAGATTTACTGTAAAAAATTATTATTGAAATAATGTTTTTAATAAGAAAAACAACTTAATTAGAATCAAATCTATAAGCTTTAAGATTTTAAGTATCTGGTAAACATAATATTAGCTTATTTGACTAGAACTCAAGCAGAATAGAAATTTATGTTTGTTTTATATTCAATAGTGATAACTCTGGAGACATAGTTGTTTTATTATACCAAAAATATTAAATTGATCTTATTTAACTATGTTTTATATAAATTGTGTTTACTTGAAAATCATTTGTATCAGTTCCTACGTTTCTAGTAGTTTGGGGAATATTTATTTAGAAATGCTTATTTTTTTTCCAAGCTAAGTTAGAATATAGCACTTTTAGAGGATTTTATCAATGAATTTTGTATTGCTATCTGGAGTTAAAAAAAATCTTATATATATATATATGTATATATATATATAACATACATTAATAGTCATAAAACACAAATAGAGATCTATAGCTCTCATCCTAAAATTTTAGCCATAAATCAGGCATACATATTCTCATGGTTAATGTTAGACATCTACTTGATTGGATTAAGAGATACATAGGTGGTAAAGCACAATTTCAACATTTCTACTCATTTGATTACAAGTTCTCAGGCATCTAAAACAATTAACAAAATGACAATTTCTAGGACTTCTGTGGGAGAGGATGGAAGGTCTTTTGAACTTTGTAACACTGTCAAATGAAGAATGACGAGGTTCATAACTTTGGAAAGGAGATATTTCTTTATTTTTATTTATTTATTTATTTATTTATTTATTTATTTTGAGAAGATGTTTCACTCTCATTGCCCAGGCTGGAGTACGATGGTGTGATCTTGGCTCACTGCAACCCCCACCTCCAGGGTTCAAGCAATTCTCCTGCCTCAGCCTCCCAATTAGCTGGAATTACAGATGTCTGCCACCATGCCTGGCTAATTTTTTATCTTTTTAGTAGACACAGGGTTTCACCATGCTGGCCAGACTGGTCTCAAGCTCCTGAATTCAGATGATCCACCCACCTTGGCTTCCCAAATTGCTGGGATTGCAGGCATGAGCCACTGCACCCAGTGAGAGATTTCCTATAAAGTGTTGCAGACTGCAAGGGTAGTCCTTCTAACCAGCTGGGAAGCATAGACTCCAGCCAGAAGCCAGAAGCAGACACTTCAAGGGAGAGGTAAAGAAAACAGTAATTTATGCTGAGTGGCATGGCCAAATACACATATTTAATAAGCTCTAGGAGGAGTAATAAATATTTATGAAAGAAGAAATACATGCAATCGCAGTTGAGTTTTTTACTCCTTCATGGGTCCCATGTTCAAATAATGGCAGTGTTAGCATAATCCCAGGGTGAAGTTTTCAGCCCTCTGACATTAAAAGGTGAAGCAGAGGACATGAAAACTTGCTCTGTGCATCCTCTGCATACTGGCCAGAACCTCTCTGTCATGTGTGGTCTCTTATCCGGCAAGAAAGGAGAGGCAGCTTCAGGCAGTTGGTTGATATCAGTGGTGGAGTCTTTTGAAAGGGCTGGTTTCTCTTAAATCCTTTGGTGAGGTGTCTGTTCAGATTTGTGTGCTTCTTTAATTGGGCTCTTTTACTTAGTTTTAAGATTTTTTTTGTGCAGTGAATACAAATTCTTTCTCAGATCTGTATTTTGCAAATAGTTTCCTTCAATATGTGACTTGTCTTTTCATTCTCTTAACAAGGTCTTTTCCAGAGTAAACACTTTTAATATTTAAAAAATCCACTTAATTCTTTGTTCTGTGTGTACTGTATTTAACAAACAACTTTGTGTTGTTTGTTAAAATTTATTACCAAACCCAAGGGCACATAGCTTTTATTCTATGTTTTCTTCTGGAAATTGTATAGTTTTGTATTTTTAGTGTAAGGATGATTTTGAGTGATTATTTGTATAAGTTGTAAAGTTTTCATCTACATTCATTTCATTTCCTATGGTTTCCAATGAATCGTTTCTTCCCTACTTTTGGGAAAGACACAGGATATTGGGCTGTGTTAGAGTACGTAGATAGCTAGACATGAACATGATGGGAAGGCTCACCTGGAGGGACATCAAAAATTTATATATTAGTAGCATCTCTAATGCTGGAGTGGATGGGCACTTGTCAGTTGTGGGTAGGAGGAAGAGGTACCTATGCAGAAAGAAACATCCTAGAACTCCTCTTAGGGTGCCCCAATCATCATTCACTCTACAGTTAAAATGTTAGAAAATTGCTAGCTACATGCTGATAAGAAGGACAAAGGGGACATTCTTAAGAGAATCCTGGCACCATAAGTACGATTAGAGCAGCGAAGTACATTCAAAAGAGATAGGCAGGCACAGGAGGTGCAGACGTGACCACTGTGGGGCCTTCCTGGGAGGCAGGAAGAAGCCAGCCTCAACAGTGGATTTGGATTGCTCTCCACACATGTTCCTTAACCAACAGGAGGTCTCACAAGTCAAAGAGGGGCAAGTCGGGACCTAAGGTAGGACCAGAAAAACCAGACAAAGAAAAGAGATGGAGACTTGAGACAGAAGCAGGAATGTGAAGAAGTCCAAAATAAAATTCCCTGCACAGGACTCTTGGTCTGTTTTCCTGCACGATCAGCCTGCTCCTCCCTTGGGGCCTACCTGTGTTTTCTACAATAAGCTCTTTACACTATATTTATTTTCGTGAAGTTATCTGCCATCTTTGTATTGCCTCTTGGTGAAAATCTTTCTTCCAAGTTAGACAAGAACTGAGACATCAGCTCTTTCCAGTAATAGCTCCGTTTCAGTTTGTATTTCCAGAACTGTGGGTGCTGACTAACTGGCACCCTGACTTTAAGTGGTGCAGAAGGAGGCCAGTAAAGGGGCGCCAGCCATCACACTGGAAGCAAGAGGGCCCTGCAGTGTCACAGATGCCAGCAGGGGGTGTGCTGCCACGACACTGAGCAAGAGGGTTCTGCAGTGTCCCCAGCTGCCAGCAGGGAGCGTGCTGCCAATACACTGACAGAAACAGGACCCTGCAGTTCCCCAGCAGCCAGCAGGGGGCATGCCGCCACTACACTATGAGCAAGATGGCCTTGCAGTGTCCCCAGCTGCCAGCAGGGGGCGTGCCACCACTACACTGTGAGCCAGAGGGCCCTACAGTGCCCCGAGAAGCCAACAAGGGGCACACAGGCACCACATCATGAGCAAGAGGACCCTGCAGTTCTCTGGTTGCCAGCACGGGGGTGCCGCCATAAAATTACAAGCAAGAGGGTCTTGCAGTGCCCCCAGCGGCCAGCAGGGGGCGTGCTCCCACTACACCTCCAGTAAGAGGGCCCAGCAGCACCGGCACCACTGCATGAGCAAGAGGACACTGCGTTGCCCTAGTTGCCAGCAGGGGGCATGTTGCCACTACACAGTGAGCAAGAGGGCCCTGCAGTGCCCGGCCGCCAGGAGGGGGCGCCCAAGCCCACCTTTTCAGATTCCCGAGGCTCCCCCGCCTCTGTGCATCGCGTCACAGCGTCTGCAGAGTCGCGTTCTCCTCAGTATGGACCTGGGGGCCACTTCGAGGTGGAGCTGCATCTTCCTCAGTACAGGCCCTGGGGCAAGGGTCTTACTATAAGAGGGACTTGCAGTGGCCCTAGCCACCAGAAGGGGGCGGGGGCGCATCACCGTGAGCAGGAGGGCCCTGCACTTCCCGGCTGCCAGCAGCGGGTGCCCGGCCTGTCTTTCCAGATGGCGTCAGGCACCGCGGTCTGCAGAGCTGCATTCTCCTCAGTGCCGACCTGGGGGCACCGCGAGAGCAGAGCTGCGTTCTTCCACAGCACAGACCTAGCGGGCACAGCCTCAGTTTGGGACAACTCTGGACCACTTCCATGGTGAGTAAATCCTTCCTGTTTGCAGTCCGACCGCTTAGGGTCAGAGACTCGTAAAAAGATCTCGGTTTGGAAACCGGGACAGCAAAAGCCCCTGTGCATTCTGCGCACCAAGGTTCCCCTGACCCAAGGCCAGGTGGCTGCAGTGCGAGGTGCACACTGCAGCCTCAGAACACAAATAGAGCATTCCTAAGGCACATAGGACATCCGAAATGCGAATACAACACCTGCAGTGCTCGTGTAGAAAACACCTGTAATGCTAATGCAAGGCCTCGGTCCACAAATGTTACTGTACAATCTGTGCTGCTCATACAGCCTGGCCGGTACAGCGGTTTTCATCATCAACACTGACATATCAGTGCAAACGTAGAAACTAACGTATGGTTAGGGCTTAGGTGAGGATTACGGCTAGGGGTTAGGGTTAGAGTTAGGGGTTAGGATGTCGGGGTTAGAAGAATTTTAGGTAAAATAAGTTTAAACAGTTTATTTGAGCAAAGGAATGATTCATGAATCACACCTGAAGCACCAGAACAGAAAGCAGGGGTTGGGGCACTAACCCCAGGGGTTAGTGATGGCAGCTAAGTGAGGTTTCTCCTTGGCTCCAGCTAGGGACTGCCTGTTGTGGGGATGGTTCCCTCAGCGTCCCTGGTCATACAGCCAACTGGCAGCTGGGCTTTTTGTCATTGACTGGTGGGTTTGTTATGTTTTTAAGTCAGTTTAAATGCCTCCAAGTTCAGTTTCCATTTTATTAGGCAAGACCTCAGGCTAATGGCTTCCTCCTTTTTTTGTATTAACATGTCAAGACCATAATTCATTTTTGTTGTTATTCAGAAAGTCAGTTTAATTGGCAACCTATTTGTGATGATGCATAAAATAATGTCTGTTAATCATTAGCATCTTAGATTAGATGAAATATGTTAACTCTATTAAGCTTTGTTATTAAACCATAACAGGATTGGAGTTTGTTTTTTTTTTTCCTCCTAGGCTTTAACCATTTAAAATACAATCAAGCATCTGCTAATGTGGATTCTTTCTGAGAAATTTGTCCGTAGTGATTTCATCTTTTTCTGAACACCATAGAGTGTCCTTTTAAAACCTTGATGGTGTAGCCCACTCCACACATCAGTTATACGGTATAGCCTATTGCTCCAGGCTACAAACCTGTATAGCACGTCTCTGTACTGAATGCTGTAGCCAACTATCACACCATGGTGACTGTGGACTGTGATCCCAAAATATCTGAGTCAGGTCTCAGCTAATTTAGAATGCTTATTTTGCCAAGGTTAAGGACATGCCCATGACACAGACTCAGGAGGTCCTGACATCATGGGCCCAAAGTGGTCAGGGTAGAGCTTGCTTTCATACATTTTAGAGAGACAGGAGACACCAATCAATATGTGTAAGATGTACAGTCGTTTGGCTCAGTAAGGTCGAACAACTGGAAGTAGGAAGTGGGGGTGCTTCTAGGTCAGAAGTAGATAAAACAAAAGTTGCATTCTTTTGAATCCTTGATCAGCCTTCCACTGAATACAGTTTAGTCTGGTTCATGAATCTACATTTTTACATATCAGTAGGGCAGAGGAACGGTGTGATCTTGGCCCAACACAACCTCTGCCTCCCAGGTTCAAGTGATTGTCTTGCCTCAGCCTCCCGAGTAGCTGGGATTACAGGCATGCATCACCATGCAGGGTAGTTTCTGTACATTCAGTAGAGATGTGCATCCACCATGCCCAGCCTACTATCAGTATATTTGCTGTGGCTGAGTATCTGTTCAGATATTTACAAGTTCTAAAATCACGTATGTATTTTGTAAATATCTTCTCATGTCTGTCTTGTTTCCTGAATACAGTTTTTCACAGTAGAATACTTAGCTTTATAAAGTCTGTGTTATCAATATTTTCATGAATTAGTGTTTGATGTTGTGTGTTAAAACTCAGCACCAAACCCAATGTCATATAGAGTTTCTTTTAGATTTTTTATAGTTTCGCATTTCAAATTACAGTCTCTGGACTATTTTGAGTAGGTTTTTGTTTTTATTTTGTGTATATATTCATATTATTCTATGTGGCTTCCAGAGTCTTCCATCACCATTTTTGGGAAGGATATGGCTACAGTGGGCTTCGTTTCCATTTGAATTTCCAAAATTATTACATTGAATAAACTGAATATTGAGTTTTATAGGTATTTCAGGACAGCCAGGCGGGGGTGCCTGTCCTCTCAGAAACAGAGCAAGAGTGTCTGTGCTGAGCTCTGGTGCCACCAGAGGGCACGTGAACCCACCCCTGACCAACTTCCCTCTGAGGTGCCAGAAGCAGCGAGGAGCTTCGACTTCCTCAGGGCAGCATGAGGGTCCTGTCAACTAAGTCTTGTTCATTGGTGAGTAAAAAGCTTCCTTTCCACAGCCCTGAGTGCAGAGAAGAGAGTCTTTAGAGTACTCGGCAAAGGAAGAAATTCATCTAGAAAAATGAAATCCCCGAATCCCGTAATTATGACTACACCCTGATATCATTGTCAATGTCGCAGACACAGTGACTGCTAAGATATGTTCTCACAGTGGCCTCTGATATAATGATCACACCATGCCCTAACATTACTATTATATCCATACTGTGCCCTAATGCAAATATATTATCCACACCACACTCTAACGCTAATCTGATATCCACACTGTTGCTTCTAATACCAATGTAATACTGTCCACACGGTGCCCTAATACTAATGTAATATCTGCACTGTTCTCCAATACCAATATAATATATACACCATGCCTTAACACTAGTATCCACACCGCGCTGTAACTGATGTATCCACACAGTAGCCTCTAATACTAATAAATATAATAATATCTACTAAGTGGAGTCTGTTGACATTGAGGCTTTTATAAGTATTCAGAGCTTTGGATGAAGTGTAGCTGGTGAAGTGTGTATTAAAGTTCTTCATTAGTTTTTAGATTGGATTGTCTTTGTTGTTGCGTTGTAAAAGTTATTTATACATTCTGGATAACAGACACTTATGGAGTATCTACTGTGCAGATTTTTTCTTCCATTCTGTGGGTTATGGGAACATAATAAGGGTTTATGTGTGGTCTCTGCCCCAGTGTCCTGAGGCAGAGCGCTGCCTTTGTAATGTATGAAGTGATGTGTCTTTTATATGCTAATGAGATGACTGATAGCTGGGGGCACCTGGACAGCCTGAGTGGGGCTGGTTGCCAAAGAAACCAACCTTGTCATTAGAGGATTTGAAATTTCAGCCTCCCTCCCATCTCTGTGAAAGTTAGAGGTGCTGACGGTTGATTTGTTGGGAACAGGCTAACACAGTGGTCCGCAAGCTTTATGGCACCAGGGACTGGTTTTGTGGAAGACAGTTTTTCTATGGCTCAGGGTGGGGTGCATGGATTTCAGATGATTCAAACACATTACATTTATTGTAAATTTATTATTATTACACTGTAATATGTAATGAAATAATGATTTCAGATTGTCTTCCTGCAACTGGATGGTCCCATCTGGGAGTGATGAGAGACAGTGACAGATCATCAGATATTAGATTCTCATAAGGAGCATGCAGCCCAGATACCCTGCATGCGCAATTCACAATAGAGTTCATGCTTCTATGAGAATCTAATGCCACTGCTGATCTGTCAGGAGGCGGAGTTCAAGTGGTGATGCATGTGATGGGGAGTGGCTATAAACACAGGTGACACAATGCTTGCCAGTCCTCCTCTCACCTCCTGCTGTATCGTCCATTCCTGAGAGGCTGCAGACTGGTACCAGTCTGTGAGCTGGGGGATGGGGACTCCTGCTCAAACAGACCAGGTCCTTGTCCTCATGCAGAAAGTCCAAGATGATAAGTATGGCAACATTTTGGTCAGGCTAGAAAAAAGCATCATTGCAAGCTGGGCATGGTGACTCATGCTTGTAATCCCAGCACTTTGGGAGGCTGAGGTGGGCTGATCATGAGGTCAGGAGTTCGAGAACAGCCTGGCCAACATGGTGAAACCCTGTCTCTACTAAGATACAAGTGTTAGCCAGGTGCGATAGCATGCTCTGTAATCCCAGCTACTCAGGAGGCTGAGGCAGGAGAATCACTTGAACCCGGGAGGTGAAGTTTGCAGTAAGCTAAGATCATGCCACTGTACTCCAGCCTGCGCTACAGAGTGAGATTCCATCTCAGAAAAAAAAAAAAAAAAGGAAAAAAGAAAATAGCATCATTGCAAGCATTATTGCATGATGAGATCCTCCATGCTCAAGTTACCTGGGCTTGTTCCTCCACCCCATCCTTTTGTCACCCCACGGAACAAGACACCCTCCCCCTTGTTATACTGAAGAACATGGGCAAACTGTGTACCTGAAAAACACTCACCTAGTGGTAAAAAGCCTAGCCTATGGCATTGGACTGCCCAGGTCCAAATCCCAGCCCCAGCACTGACTAGCTGGTTGATCCTGACAAGTAGATCATCTCTCTCAGCCTTCGTGTTTCCATCTGCAAAATGGGCATATCAGTCATCACAGCAGCTGATTGTGAGAATGGATTTAATGGATCTGGGCTGAGCCATGAAAGCTTTGATTTTTAGAAAATCTTTCAGAAGATTCTAACTATGTGTTAAGGATCAAGAAACGCTAATCTAATTACACTTGTCATGGTGAAATATTTATTATTGATTATAATGGTTATGATAATTATTATAGTTATATAATTAAAAATAAATATGTAATATATATTCTAATAAGTATTTACTATTATTTGAGATGGAGTCTTACTCTGTCTTCCAGGCTGGAGTGCAGTGAGTGGTGCAATCTCGGCTCACAGCAACCTCCCAGGTTCAAGCAATTCTGCCTTAGCTGCTTGAGTAGCTATGATTACAGGCACCCACCACCACACCTGGCTACTTTTCATAATTTTTGCTTGAGATGGGGTTTTGCCATGTTGGCCAGGCTGGTCTGAAACTCTTGACCTCAAATGATCCACCCACTTTGGCTTCCCAAAGTGCTGGGATTACAGGCATGAGACACCATGCCTGGTCACAGTGAAATTAATAACACCCCCCTTCACTGTCTGGGAAGACTGGGATAGATGATAATTTATATCAGAGGTTCATTCACTTTTTTATTAATGACCAGATTGTGTATATTTTAGGCTAGTGGGCCAGACAGTTTCTGCCACAACTGCTCAAAACATGAAATATAGAAATGAATGGATTTGGCTGTGTTCCAATAAAACTTTATTGATAAGAGTAGGCAGTAGGCAGGATTTGGTCTCTGGGCTATGGTTTGCCTTCCCCTGGATGATTAGCCATGGGACATGGAAAGAACGAGACCCCTGCAGGGTCACACACAAGCCAGCGAGTAGCAGGATGGTTTGTTCAGTGGGAGACATTTCCTGTTGCAGCTTCTGCCTCTGGCCTCTCCCAGGTCAAGGGTCTCCTGGAACTGGCCTCTTGTGCTCCACAGTGGTCAGGAAGAATTACATCATAATACATGGTACCACCTTTGCCTGGTTCCAGGAAAGCCCTCCCTGCCTCCACAGGTACAGAATGACACCCATGGAAACCAGCCTCATGTTTTTAGGGTGAAGCTACGTGGGGCTTCTGCTGCCTTCCACCTGAGGGCTGCTGCAGGTTTCCAGCCTGGGATGGGAGGGTGGCTTAAGTTGGGCCGGGGCTCTGCCAGGAAGGTTCCCAGGATGCTCCTGTACCTCCTGCAGATGGGGACCGGGGCATCTGAGTGCCCCCCATCAGAGGGAGATGACCCTCTGCTCCCAGGCTGCCCAAGACATTGCCAAACTGGGGCTGGCTGAGGAGCTCCATGGTTCAGCCTCCTGAGCTTTGCTCACTTCTGTACCATATATGTCAGTCCCAGATCATTATTAACCACAGCCCCCAACTCTGTGGCTTGGTCTTTGTGGCCAAAAATCTCAGCCATCCCTGAAACACCATAAGAAGGGAGAGAATATGTCCTGGGCAGTATTTGCTTTGGTTGTCATTCATTCATTTCACTGATGGAGCTCTTGCTATGGGCCATGCTCTCTTCTAGGTACTGGGGATTGGGTGAAAGAAACAGACAAGGGCCCGGCTCTCTTGAGGTGATGTGCTGATAGAGGTGAAGCCCAAACTGGTAGCCAGGGCAGAGGGACAAAGCATGATGGCATGCCTAGTGAGGGAAGGCTGGGCATTCAAGCTGAGATAATAAGGAAAGACAGTGAGCCGTGCAGGTGTCTGGGAGAAGAGCTTTTTTTTTTTTTTGGAAACAGAGTCCTGCTTTGTCGCCCAGGCTGGGGTGTAATGGCACAATCTTGGCTCACTGCAACTTCCACCTCCTGGGTTCAAGTGATTCTCCTGCCTCAGCCTCCTGAGTAGCTGGGATTACAGACATGTGCCACCACACTCAGCTCATTTTTGTGTTTTTAGTAGAGACAGGGTTTCCCTATGTTGGCTGGCCTGGTCTCCAAGTCCCAACCTCAAGTGATTCACCTGCCTCATCTCCCAAAGTGCTGGGATTACAGGCATGAGCCACTATGCCTGGCATGGGAGAAGAGCCTTTTAGACAGTGGGAATGGCATATGTAAAAGTCCTGGGTCAGGAGTATGCCTGGACTTGGGTTTTCTAACCTCAGCATGGTTGATATTTTGGGCTGAAACTTCATTGTTGGGTTCTGTCCTGTGCATTGTAGGATGTTTAGGGGACCCCCAGTCTCTACCCACTAGATGCCAGCAGCACCCCCTACCAGTTGTGACATCCAAAAATATCTCTAGATCTTGTCAAATGACCCTTGGGGGATGCAGTCATCCCCAGTTGAGAATCACCAACCTATTGTGTTCAAGAAACAGCAAGGAGGTCAGTGTGGCCAAGAAAGCAGCTGAGGCACAGAGTGGAAGGAGCCAGGACATCATTCATGATCATCAGGACTTTAGCTTTGACCCTGAGTGAAATGGGAGTGCTGACAGGTTTAGCTGGGAAGTGTTAAGAGCTGACTTGGGTTTTTTGTTTGGTTTGTTTGGAGTCTCGCTCTGTTGCCAGGCTGGAGTGAAGTGGTGTGATCTCAGCTCACTGCAACCTCCACCTCCCAGTTCAAGCAATTCTCCTACCTCAGCCTCCCAAGTAGCTGGGACTACAGGCACCAGCCACCACACCCAGCTAATTTTTGTATTTTTAGTAGAGATGAAGTTCCTCCATATTGGTCAGGCTGGTCTCGAGCTCCCAACCTCAGGTGATCTGCCCACCACAGCCTCCCAAAGTACTGGGATTACAGGCATGAGCCACTGCTGACTTGGGTTTTAACAAATCCCTCCGGTCATGGTGTGGAGGATGGGCTGTGAGACATGGACAGGAGTAGGGCGGGACCAAAAGCAGGGGCAGGGACGGGAGGAAAGAGCCTATTTATTGAAAGAGCCAAGGCAGGAGACCAGGCTGCTGAAACCCTCAGGCTACTGCCAGCTCTGTGTGTGCACATGGGTAGACATGCATGCATGTGTGTGCATGGTGTGCATGTGTGCACACATGTATGTGTGTGAGCACGGACTGCTTGGGTATGAGCATTCGTTTGTGTGTGTGGATGTGTGCTCACATTGTGTGTGTTGCTGTGCATACTAGCATGCTTGTATGAGTATGCAAATGTGCGTGTATGTGTGCACACTTTGTGTGTGTGTATGCTTGTACACATGTGCACAGGATGGTTGCTCAAATAGCCAGACAAGGACTGGGAAGAGTACAGCCCCACCGGTGCTCTTAGACTCCTAGAGCAGGAAAGCTTGGCTCCATCTGGGGCTCACCCTTCCTCAAAGATGAGGGCTGGGCCCTAGCCAAGGTCTTACCTCCTTTCTTGCGTTGAAAGAATAAACCTCACCATGCCCCAGGGCTGTTTCCTGTCTGTAGTCAGTCCAGTGGAGATGGGGAAGTCCTCCCTGCTGTCCGTTGTCTTTGAGGAGCTGTCAAAGGTGGAGGGATTCATGAGCATCAATGTGAGACTACCCTCTGCCTGTCTGCTAGGATGTCCCCATCATCCTGAAAGTCCCCCTTCCTTGCTGCCTTTCCACTCCTCCCCATCCCAGCCAAGCTCACTTTCATTCGTTCTGTCCACCACCCACCACTTAGAGCCCAGCTCCCACTGCTCCTCAGAACCTGTCATACCTCTATCCCCATCATTGTTCTGTGACCAAAGTAAGTTGTGTTTTAGCATTTGGTGACCTACATGCTCCAGGAGGCCTGGGTGCAGAACACCTCTGTGGTGGAGAAAGTGTGCCTCAGGCAGGAGCTGGACCCAGCCTGGCTGGGGAGAGTCCTAGAGGCCCATGCCCTGTGGCCAGATGTGGACAGCTTCCCTGGGGGAGTCCACATTTCAAGTAGGGAGCAGGTGAGAGTGTCGAGGTCTTTTGGGTCAGGGAGGCATTGCAGTTGGGGATCATTTGGGTCCCTGACCCATCATGAGCAGTATGATGGAGAAATGCAGGGAGTGGTCAGGGAAGTGGGGGAGAAGAAGGGCTCAGCTCAGGGTCAAGCACATACTAGGTGCTCAATACATAATCATTAATCAATAAATAGAAGTGGACACAAAGAGAGAGGCAAGGAGTCATGGTAGGGACTGTCTGTGAGGGTCTCTCTGACAACTGAGAGTGAGATGACTAGACTCTTGTCTTACTCTGCCCTGCCTTGCTGGGTGACGTTGATCTCATTACTTCCCCTCTCTGGGTCTCACCAAAGCATCTGGACAGAGATGTCCAAGACACAGGATGTATGCATCTGGAACTATGGATTGGGCAGGAGCTCACAAACTGTGACCCCCAGGCCAAATCCAGCCCTCCACTTTGTGTGTGTGTGTGTGTGTGTGTGTGTGTGTTGCACAGGCTGGAGTGCAGTGGTGCAATCTGGGCTCACTGCCACATTCAAGAAATTCTCCCACCTCAGCCTCCTGAGTAGCTGGGATTATAGGCACATGCCACCACACCTAGCCAATTTTTGTATTTTTAGCAGAGACAGTGTTTCACCATGTTGGCCAGCTCATCTCGACCTCCTGACCTCAGGTCATCTCCCCACTTCCCTCAGAGTCAAAGCCCAAATCGTGGTGATCCCTGGCAAGGTGCCTGTCACCTTGCCCTGGTATCCATCATCCCCATCTCCCTTCGTCATCTCCTGGCTTCACTCCAGCCTCCAGAGTCTCTGTGATGTTTCCCGATTCCCCGCAGCACACTCTGTCCCCAGGGCCTTTGCAACTGCTGTTCCTACTATTGGAAATCTCTCCCCAGGAGTCCCCAGACTCATCCCTCACTTCTATCACATTCACCAAGAAGCCTTCCCAGATTACCTTATCCACCATCACCACCACAACCCTGCTCATGCTAGTGCACCTTACACCCACACCTGCTTTTCCTTTCCTTTCCTTTCCTTCTTTCTTTTCCTTTCCTCCTTTCCTTTCCTTTCCTTCTTTCCTTTCCTTTCTTCCTTTCCTTTCCTTTCCTTCTTTCCTTTCCTTCTTTCCTTTCCTCATTTCCTTTCCTTTTCTTCTTTCCTTTCCTTTCCTCCTTTCCTTTCCTTTCCTTCTTTCCTTTCCTTTTTCTTTTCCTTTTCCTTTCCTTTTTTCTTCTTGAGACAGAGTCTTGCTGTGTTCCCCAGGCTGGAGTGCAGTTGTGCAACCTCTGCTCACTGCACCCTCCACCTCCCAAGTTCAAGCAATCCTCCCACCTCAGCCTCCTGGGTAGCTAGGATTACAGGCAGGTGCCACCATTTTTGTACTTTTAGTAAAAATGGGGTTTCACCATGTTGGTCAGGCTGATCTCTAACTCCTAACCTCAAGTGATCCACTCTCCTTGGCCTCCCAAGGTGCTGAGATTACAGGGTGAGCCCCTGCACCTGGCTGCACCTGCTTTAGTATTTATTCTTCATAGCGCTTTCCACCTGATATGCTGTCTGTGTTACTGGTTTGTTTATGGATTGCCTGTCTCTCTTCCCCTCATTAGATTGATGGATCCATTCAGATAGCAGAAACTTTGTTTCGTTCACTGCTGTTTCCCTAAAGACTAGAACCCTAATGGGAATATGATAACCAGGCAGTAGTTATTAGTGGAATGAATTAATGTAAAAATAAATGAATGTGTCATCTGAGTCTAGATTACAGAGGAAAAAAAAGTATAAATGAATGGCCAGATGCAGTGGCTCATGCCTGTAGTCCCAGCACTTGGGGAGGCCAAGGCAGGCAGATTGCTTGAAGTCAGGAGTTCGAGACCAGCCTGGCCAACATGATGAAACTCCATCTCTACTAAAAATACAAAAATTAGCCAGGCATGGTGGCACACATGTAATCCCAGCTACACGGGAGGCTGAGGCAGGGGAATCGATTGTACCCAGGAGGTAGAGGTTGGAGTGAGTTGAGATCATGCCACTGCACTCCAGCATGGATGGAAGAGTGAGACTCTGTCTCAGAAATAAAAATAATAATTTTAAAAAGGAATGCATGAAAGACAAGAAGGCCTAGAGAGAAGGAATAAGTGATAGTAATCAATAGTACACAAGGGAAATCATAGTGAATGAGAATTTATTTTTAAATTTCAAGTTAGCTAGAAGACAAGGATTG
This sequence comes from Plecturocebus donacophilus, assembly GCA_004027715.1. Taxonomy (NCBI): domain Eukaryota; kingdom Metazoa; phylum Chordata; class Mammalia; order Primates; family Pitheciidae; genus Plecturocebus; species Plecturocebus donacophilus. The sequence goes on along the minus strand of PVKP010004950.1, from coordinate 11,218 downwards.
TCATGTACTCAATACAAAAGATAAATATTTGAGGTGATGACTATCTCAGTTACCCTGATATGGTCATTACATATGGTCTACATCAGGGGTCCCTACATCCCTTGGCCACAAATCAATACCTGTCTGAGGCCTGTTAGGAACTGGACAGGCAGCACAGCAGGTGAGCAGTGGGCAGGCGTGTGAAGCTTCATCTGTGTTTACAGCCACTCCTTATTTTTCGCATCACCACTTAAGCTCCACCTCTAGATCAGTGGCAGTGTTAGATTCTCATAGGAGCGCAAACCCTGCTGTAAACAGCACATGCGAGGGATCTTGGCAGCATGCTTCTTCTTCTTCTTTCTTCTTCTTTTTTGAGATGCAGTCTCTGTTGCCAGGCTGGAGTACAGTGACATGTTCTTGGCTCACTGTAACCTCCGCTTTTTGGGTTCAAGCCATTCTTTTGCCTCAGTCTCCTGAGTAGCTGGGATTACAGACACATACTACCACACATGATTAATTTTTGTATTTTTTTTGTAAAGACAGGGTTTCACCATGTTGGCCAGGCTGGTATCAAACTCCTGACCTTGTGATCCACCTGCTTTGGCCTCCCAAAGTGCTGGGATTACAGGCATGAGCCACTATGCCCTGCAGCTGCATGCTTCTTATGAAAATCTAATGCCTGATGATCTATCACAGTCTCCCATTGCCCCCAGACAGACCATCTAGTTTCATCAAAACTAGCTGAGGCTCTCACTGATTCTACATTATGGTGAGTTGTGTAAGTATTTTGTTATATTTTACAGTGTAATAATAATAGAAGCAGGCCAGGCACAATGGCTCATGCCTATCATCCTAGCACTTTGGGAGGGTGAGGTGGGCAGATAACCTGAGGTCAGGAGTTCAAGACCAGCCTGGCCAACATGGTGAAATGCCATCTCTACTAAAAATACAAAAAATCAGCCAGGTGTGGTGGCAGGCACCTGTAATCCCAGCTACTTGGGAGGCTGAGTCAGGAGAATTGCTTGAACCCAGTAGGCAGAGGTTGCAGTGAGCCAAGATCATGCCATTCCACTCCAGCCTGGGTGACAAGAGCAAAACTCCATCTCAATTAATAATAATAGACATAAAGTGCACAATAAATGTAATGTGCTTGAATCATCCTGAAAGCATCCCCCTGCTCCCAGGTCCATGAAAAAGTTGTCTTCTACAAAACCGATCCCTGGTGCCAAAATGGTTGGAGACCACTGCTCTACAGGTCTCAAAATATCACCTTTGCCCCTCAAATAGGTACAACTATTACATATCAATAAAAACTAAAATTAATTAAAATTTAAAATTAAAAAAAAGTAGCACTGAAAAGTTACCACTGGATCATGGAGTAGGGAAAATGAATGGTTTCCTTATTAAAGGTGGTCTCAGTTGAGAAAGGGAACAGAAGTTGGACTCAAATGGATACAAAGAGTGAGTAGGAGACAGAGTAGCTTGTGAAGCACAGGTACTCCTCCAGGAAGTGTGCTGGGAAGGGGAGAAGTGAGGCTGGAAAGGATGCAGGGGATGCTGGCTTGGGAGTGAGTGCCTTTGAAGCTGAGCATGTCCCAAGGGGACAGACATGGGGAGCTACACCTCACCCTGATGGACAGATGTACCCCAACCTGCTCCTGCCTGGGTTCCCCACTTTCACCCTGTAGATGCAGACTCAGGACACTGTTTCTTTTGTGGCCACAGAGCATGAATCTCTCAGGGGCCAGAAGCAGCAGCTGAGCCTAGCCTGGGTTGTGTACAGAAAGGCAGCTGTGTACCTGCTGGATGACCCCCTGGTGGCTTTGGAGGCCCACGTCAGCCAGCGCATCTTCAATGAGGTCATCAGGTCTGATGAGCTACTCCAGGGAAGAGTAAGTTTGGGAACATGTGTCAGAGGGTACAGGGCAAAGTCAGAGGATGCCCTTAGCATCCAGTACTAACTCAAATTCCTCTCACCACCCACTTCCACTAGAGTACAATTTTCCTCTTTGTATTGGTCAGCTTTTGCTGTGATGATGCTTGCTACATAACAACTCCTCAGATTCCATCATCTTACAACAGCAGCTGTTTCTTGCTTATGCATCTGTGGTTTAACTATTACAGCTCTGCCTTGGATGATTGGCCTGTGTCAGATGGACTCCTTGTCTTCTTGAGATAGGATGAAGGATTCCCCCTCTGTTTCTCTGTTTGGAAATGCTATTTTCAAGAAAGATGACAGGAACACAAGAAAGGGAGCTCTCCCCACTCTGAGTCCAGGGACAATACTCCCACCTCTACCCCCTGCTCCAGGAGGCTGGCCAAGCACATGTGTATAACTTTTCTTAATTTCTTTCCCCTTCCCTTCATTCCTCTTTCTCTTCCCCTACCTCCCTCTTTCTCTCTCTCCCTCTTTCCTCCCTCCCTCCCTTCCTTCCTTTCTTCCTTTTGTTGGAGTCTTGCACCATCACCTAGGATGGAATGCAATGATGCAATTTCAGCTCACTGTAACCTCCGCCTCCCAGTTTCAAGTGGTTCTCATGCCTCAGTTTTCCAAGTAGCTGTGACTACAGGTGTATGCCACCATACCAAGCTCATTTTAGTATTTTTAGTAAAGACAGGCTTAGCCATGTTGAGCTGGCTGGTCTTGAACTCCTGGCCACAAGTGATCCGCCTGCCTTGGCCTCTCAAAATGCTGAGATTACAGGCATGAGCCATAGAACATGGCCACATGTGTGTTAACTTCTAATCCTTCCCTGCCCAGACACAGATTTTCATGATCCACACACTCCACATCCTACCCCAGGCGATTGGAACATGGTGCTGGCAGATGGGGCCATTGTAGAGATGGCTTCCATCCAGGAGCTTCTGCACAAGATGGGGGCCCTCATGAGTCTTCTGGATCAAATCAGACAGCTAGGAGATAGAGGAGAAGGAGGTACTAGGTGGGCTTTGCTGATTCTCCATGCCTGGCTCTTGCCACCCTTGGGGAAAAAGGCTCAAAAGGTTCTACTGGCAAGAGTAGATTGCTCTGATCACACCTTCCCTGCAGGCTTATGCCCAGAAGCAGGTGGCTCTCCAATAGGTCACCTCTCTCCAAGAAGAGCAAATAACACCATCTATGAGCCAGGGGCTGTACTAAGTGCTTCTGTAAAAAATACACTATTTCATTTGATTCTCACCATACCCTCAGAGGCATGTGAAATTACTGCTGTCATTTTACAGATGAGCAAAGAGAATTAAATCACTTGCCCAAGGTCACCACATTAGAACTTTAGTATGTCCAACTCCAGAGTCTATGCTTGCAGTTGCTTTGGAGACAGTACAAGAAGGTTTTGGTGCCTAGAAAGCTACAACATGCCAGCTTGAGTTTCTAATAATCCAAAGAACACAAAGTGCGCTGGATACATGACAAGGTTCTGGAAGTAAAGTTGCCAAGCCAAGCTCACCCACAATGACTGAAAAATAGCAACTCATAGCACATCACATATATTAACTCACTGAATCAACTTAATGCCCCTGTGAGCTGGTACTAGAATCATTTCCATTTCACAGATGAGGAAACTGAGGCCCAAAAGTTAAGAAACTAGTCCCAGGTTACATGGCTTATAAGTGGCAGCACTGGGATTTGCACCCAAGCAACTTGATTCAAGAGAAAGTGTTTTTTAATAACTGGGCTTTTTACTATCCCTGCATGACAAAGCAAGGACTCACACCCAGGTCTCCCTCAATCTCAGACTTTGTCTTTTCTGAGAACATCTGCTTAGCATTGGCCCACCCTAGCTAAAAACACTAAATGTTGATTCACAATGTCCCAGTCCTGAAGCTTGAAGCTAGACCTTGCCTGTTTGTATTGGTCAGCTTTTGCTGCAATGATGCTGTGTAACAGCCCCCCAACTCTCAGCATCTTACACTAGCAGTTATTTCTTGCTTACAGGTCTGTGGTTAAACTTCTACAGCTCTGCTTCCAGTTATTGTCCACATCTGGTGGGTAGTGGTGGGAAGGTGTCCTTCCTGGGAGAGGTGGTACCTGAAGGTTGATGGGAGTTAGCCAGAAAAGAGCATTCCAGACACAAGGAACTGCTTGAGCAAGGCTGCCGGGAGAAACAGGGATAACTTTATACAGTGTTTACTGCTGTTTTTCCAAACTCAAGTTGACAGCAGGTGCTCAATTATATTCACTGATTGAAACAATGAATAAGTGAGTGAATGCCTGAATGATGTTCCTGGAGGAACTCAGAGTGGGGTGTTGAGGTTGCTGGAGAGGTGGCAGGAGCCAGGACAGGGAAAATGATTGGCCAGAGCAGTTAAGGCCACATTGTCAGTGGGTGTCAAAGTGAGTATCTGGGCCATGTTGTGTGACAGGACTCTCTTGACCTTTTATCAGATTGTGAAAACAATCTGATAAAAAGAGATGACAAGGTAAAAATTTAAAGTGATATAGAGAAAGAAATCAGCATGAGGCAATGTAGTTGGGCAAGCCTAAGCTTTAGATTTTTGGATATGGACTGATTCAAAAGAAATATGCAACTACCCTTTGGCCCCAGATTCCTCAAATATATTGTTGAGAGTAATTGATTTTCACTCATTTCCCTTTAATATGGCTCTTAGTTCTTGTACTTTACTATAAATATCTTTCCTGAGCCCAGCAGTGACTTTTTTCTTGCCAAATTTAGAGGACTTTTTTTCCCAGTCTTCCTATTGCCTAATTTTTCTGTTATATTTTAGATGAGTTATCTTATATTTCTCTCATTTTACTTTCAGTGTTATAAATATTCTAAAGGTAATATGTGTTATTTGTAGTGAAATAGAACATACAGATTTGATTATTTGTGATAATCCAGGCTAACATGTTAGTAGAATTTTTTCCTGGCTTTTAAGTACATTTTTGTATGTTGTATATGTGCTCTGAATAAAGTCAATTGAGGACAGAGACAGGAATAATTATTACAATAATATTCAGATGTCAGTGACTTACTCCACGTGCTTGCAGAGGGCATTAGCCACTTCTGCAATGTTCTTCAAGTATTTCTGGGGATCCCTGGAGGTGTATCTTGTTTACTTATAAACAAGTCTTATCTTAAAGGTACTGTTACTGCTCTGTCAAATATCTACCTCCACCAGACATCATAGACACTGCTGAACTCCAGCACTAGCTCTCTAGAGCCTTTTAATTGTAAAGGCAAGGTTGATATCTCAAAGTGAAAAGGTGGGGAAAAGATATTCCAGCAAAATCAAAAGAATGGCATGTTAGTTTTATTTATATCAGGTAACACCTACAACCAAAAAGCATTACTGAAGATAAAGAGATTATTAAATAATAATTTAAAAGTTCATTTCACCAGTATTTAAAACTTGTTTACTTGTATCATATTTCCATTCTAGGATGTATATTTTTTTCACATTTTAATATATCTGAAGTCAGATGGCATCTTACAGTGAGGTAAGCAGCAAAAGTAATATGATCATCATTGCTTGAACTTTTACATGAAAGCTTGTAGAATGGGTGTTACAGGCATTGAAGAAAATTCTGGGGAAAATAGTGGTGCTCCCTTCATAAAAGCTGAACAACAGTTGATGATACAGGAAATAGTACTGTATGAAGAAGGGTGGACATGGATAACTCTTAGTCAAAAAATGACTCAAGTAAGTCAAACTGAATTCAAGGAAGGTTGAGGAATAATTTAGCCAATTCACTTTTCCCTAGTTTGATTGAGGAATAATTTACATACAATAAAATTTACCTATTTTAAGTATAACATTTAGTAAGCTTTGGAATTTACATACAGTCATGTATCCATGACTGCGATCAAGATATAGAACATTGTCAGAAGTTCCTCATGGCTCTTTGCAGTGAGTGCCTTCCTCCAATACCAATTCCAGGCAACCATCTATCTAGTTTCAGTCACTATGGTTTTACCTTTCCTAGAATTTAGTATTAGTGAAATAATACAGTATATAGTATTTTATGTTTGACACAGTCTTCCATTTGAGTACTTACCTAGATTGCAGTATTTTAAGTATATGTCTAACTTTATGAGACTGTGTCAAATTACTTTCTATATGGTGTGATATATGGATCAAGATTAGCTTTTTAAAAATATGGATTTATGATTATCCCAGCAGTATTTGTAAAAAACTATCTTTCTCCATTTCATCATGTTAAAATTTTTGAGTTTACATCTGGACTGTCTCTGATTTATGTGTCTGCATATTTTAAATCAGCAGTATACCATCTTAATTACTGTAGTATTGAAATTGGATATGGTGAATTCTTCAACATTGCTATTAATATTCTTTCTCAAAATTCTTTTGGCTAGTCTTAGTCTATTGTCTTTCCAACTTATTTTGGAATCCGCTGATAAATTTCTACAAAACTTTTACTCAAATATTGACTGGACAAAACTGACATCTTAACAATATTGAGTCCACTAATCCATGAACACAGTATATCTTTCTGTTTATTTAGTTATCTCTGATATTTTCAGATAATGTTTTGCAGTTTTCAGCATACAGATTTTGTACATGTTTTGATGGATTTATACTTAAGCATTTCACATTTTGGTGCTATTGTAAATAGTGCTTCATGTTAAAATTTGATTTCCAATTGTTCATACTAATTATGAACAATTGGAAATCAAAGTTCATAGTATATAAAGCTATAATTAACTTTATAGAATAGAATTTTATAGTATAGTATATAGAACTATAATTAATTTTTGTATATTGACCTTGCATCATAAAACTTTGCTAAACTCACCAGTTTCATTAATTTTGTGAAGTCTTCAGTATTTTCTAAGTACAAATCATGTCATCTATGAAGAGAGTGTTTTATTTCTTCATTTCTAAGATTATTTATTGAATGATTGACCTCATTATACAAGGTGCAACCTTCGATTTTTCAGTATAATTATAAATAGTGGTGACAGTGGAAATGCTTGTCTTGTTTCTGGTATTAAGAGGAAAGCATTTGATTTTTTAATCATTAAATATAATATTCAATGTAGGGTTTCTTGAGATGTCTTTATTAGGTTGAAGAAGTTTCCATCTGTTCTAAGGTGGATGAGAATCCAATGTTTTAGTCTTCCTTTTTGATAAACTCCACAAACTAGACATTATTAGCAGTAGGACTTTTAGAGAAATTATTTATTTAGACCCTACATGCATATTTATCATCTTGTTTGCTCACCATTTTTGTGGTGTTTCAGAATAATTCACTAGTATTGTTTTCTTCTTGAAGCATGTCATTTAGAAGTGCCTTTGGTAGGCTTATGTGTGTGCCAAATTTCTTAAGTTTTATTTATCTAAAGATATCTTTATTTCACCCTCATCTTGCAATACAGTATTGGTGATTGAGTGCACAGTTCTAAACTGAAATTATTTTATTTGCTCACTTTTAAGATACAATAAAATCCCCTCATAATAAGATTAATGAGGATGAATATTTTTAACTTGGTACAAAGAAGAGTGAGCTTATTGTGATAATTAAAGAAGTGAGTTACCTGAGTCTGTCTAGCTGATTGACTAGAAGTTCCAGTGGTCTGGCTCTATAATTAAAATATTTGCTCATCCTCGTTGTGATTTGGCATCACATGGTTGTGGTGGTGGCTTTCTGCTCCAAAATAAATGTCAAAGGGTGCCAGTTCTGGATCCTTTCTCACTGGCTAGGACTTCCGTAACAGTGGCAGTAATTGTAGTGATCTCATATTTAGCTGGGGTCCATTTAGTACATCTAATCAAAGGAGGCTGGGCAAGAATAATACTGGAAATACAAGAGTCATCCTCTGGCTCCCTGTTTGCTGAGATAGAGTGCTTACTTTTCCTTCCAAATCTTACTATGTCCCCTACCTTATCCATTCAGAAGATAGAAGTTTATCCCACCCAGTTTGAGAATATAACTAGACAGAAGGCTGCCAATCGTTAATGAGTAATTGGTCATTAATAACCAAGCATGCTGGATCCAAAGTTTCATTATAATGAGGTTTATTATCACTAAATTCTGCTAATTATTTACTGTCATATTGGCTTTCATTGTAGCTATTAAAACACCTACTTTAATTGCTTCTTTTTAGGTTATCTGTCTTTTTTTCCTCTTGCCTGCTTTGAAGATCTTTTTTCCTTGGTGTTTTGCCATATATGACAGCTCTAGGAATATATTTAAAAATTTATCCTCTTTATGATGCACTGTGCTTCTTGAACTTACACATTTGTATCTTTGCTAAATTCTGGAAAATTCTAAGGAATGAACTTTTTAAATATTACTCCTCAATTTTTTAAGTCTATCCTTCAAATCTGATTTTTAAGATGTCAGATCTTTTCAGTCTAACATCTGTACTGTTTAACCATTCTATGTTCATTCTGAATAATTATCTGAGATATGTTATAGTTTACTAATTATCTGTTTCTAATCTGGCATTTGACCTATTCATTGAGTATTTTCATTTCAACAAACATATTTAATATCTAAAAGCTTCATTTGATTATCTGTCACATTTGCCTGGGTCATTCCTGATGGTCTCTTGTTGATGGCTCATTGTTGTGATTCTGTCCCTTATGTCTATTTCTTTCTAAATAGATTTTTTATATTTCACAGCTGATAAAATTTTAATATCTGAATTTCTTGGAGATCTAAATATTTGTTATATCTTCTAATTTTACACTTATGATGTGTTGCTTTCTTTATGTCTGGTGATTTTTGATGGTGAACTCACATTTTCTTAATCTTAACCTGGGAATCTGGTGGGCTCAACTAGGAAACTCTTCTTGAAGAAGATCTGTGTTTGAATCTGATAGAACTGTTGGGGTGCCACAAGTCCACTTTTAGCCTCTTTCAATTTTTAGCTTAGCACAGAGGTCTCAAATTTAGCTCTTCCATATTGCTGTTGATGTAAGCTTTGTTTTCTGAATTCAATTCCCTCTGCATTTTCTCATCTTAACCTTTTTATTCTTTTTTATTTATTATTATTTTTGAGACAGAGTCTCACTCTGTCATCCAGGCAGGAGTGCAGTGGCACAATCTCGGTTCACTGCTACCTCCACCTCCTGGGTTCAAGTGATTCTCCTGCCTCGGCCTCCCAAGTAGCTGGGACTACAGGCACCCACCACCACATCTGACTAATTTTTGTATTTTTAGAAGACATGGGGTTTCACTATATTGGCTAAGCTGTTCTTGAACTCCTGACTTTGTGATCTGCCTGCCTCAGCCTACCAAAGTGCTGGGATTACAGGTGTGAGCCACTGTGCCTGGCCTCTTTTTATTTTTAATTGCTTACTATCAAAAGGTTTCATTTATGTGTTGGGCAGAGATCTGGAGGGTGAGATGTCAGCAGGACACATGGAAATTTCTCTGACTTCCTTCTAGTTCAGTAATGCATAGATAAGTTTTTGTTTTGTTTTGTTTTTCAGAATCTGGTTGTTGTACAGCAGAGGGGTGTTGCAGATCATCTAGCTCAGAATTTTGTTGAAGGAGAAAATTTAATTTACTTTTTAAAGATAATTGATATAATTTTTTAGATGTTTTACATTTGCACAAAAACCGAGACTATTGTAGAGAGAGTTCCCGTATACCCTGCCTGTAGTTTTCCCTGTTATTAAGATCTTACATTAATATGGTTAAATTGTTACAATTAATAGGCCATTACTAATACATTATTATTAACTGAAGTCTGTAGTTTATTCAGATTTCCTTGTTTTTTTACCTAATGTGTTTTTCTGTTCTAGGGTTTGGTCCAGGTGTCCTCCATGCTGTTCTGATGATAGTGAGTGAGCTCTCATGAGATCTGATAGTTCTATAAGTGTCTGACATTTTCTCTTTCACATGCTCACCCTCTCTCCTGCTGAAATGTAAGACATGCCTGCTTCCCCTTCGGCAATGATTGTAAGTTTCCTGGGGACTCCCCAGCCATGCAGAACTTGGAGTCAACTAAACCTCTTACCCTTATAAATTACCCAGTCTTGGCTTTTTCTTTATAGTAGTGTGAGAACAGACTAATATAATCACTCTACAAAGTTGTCATGTCTCTTCAAGCCTCTCTTGGCTGTGACAGTTTCACAGCCTTGTTTTGGATTGTCTTGACAATTTTGAGGAGTGCTGGTTGGATATTTTGTAGGATATCCTCCTATTGGAAATGTTTATTGTAAAATATACATAAAATTTACCATGCCAACCATGTTTTAATACACAATTTGGTAGCCTTAAGTGTAATATATTCACAAAGTTGTGCAATGATTTTTTTATCATTATGCATTTTCAGAACTTTTTCTTCATGTCAAATAGAAACTCTGTACTCATGAAAAAATAACTCCCTATTTCCCTCTCTCCCTAGCCCTGGTAAACTGTGTTTTCTGTCTCTATAAATTAACCATTTGTAGGCACATTATACAAGTGGAATTATACAATATTTGTCCTTTTGTGTCTGGCTTATTTCAGTTAGCAAAATGTTTTCAAGGTTCTTCATGTAGTAGCATGTCTCAGAATTTCATTTCTTTTTTTTTTTGTTGTTAAGGCTGAATACTATTGTATTGTCCATTCTATATATACACAAATTCTGTTTGTTATCATTTTATTAGTTGTAGGAGAATTTTATTTCTTCTTTTGGATTTTCTGTTTTTAAATTTTCTTTATAGACATTCATGTCATCTATACACAAAGATTGTTTATTTCTTCCTTCCTTATCTGTATACTCTGTTTCCTTTTGTTGTCTTATTTCACTAGTTAGAACTTCAGATGTCATGTTAAATAATGATGATAAAGGAAATGCTTGTGTTTTTCCCGATCTTAGGGAGAAAACATCTCATTTCTCACCATTAAGCTGTAGACTTTTTGTGGATGTTCTTTATCAAGTTGTGGATAATTCCCACCTGTCTTAGTTTTTTGAGAGTTGGTACCTTCAAGGATGTTGGATTTTGTCAAATGCTTTTGCTGCATGAATTTACATGGATCCTATAATTTTTCTTCTTTAACCTCTTAATGTGCTGAGTTCATTGATTGATTTTAGAATATTGAACCATCCTTGTATACTGAGAATAAATCCCGCTTCCTTGTGTTGCATAATTCTGTTTAGACATCATTGGATTATATTGGGTAAAATATTTTTTTTTTATTACATTTTAGGTTTTGGGGTACATGTGAAGAACATACAATATTGTTGCATAGGTACACACGTGGCAGTGTAATTTGTTGCCTTCCTCCCCTTCACCTATATCTGGCATTTCTCCCCATGCTATCTCCCCACACCTCCCC
>PVKP010004949.1:0-93361 GCA_004027715.1 Plecturocebus donacophilus | reverse complement strand
CTAGACTTAACAAATATTTACAGAACTCTCCTCCCACAAATCCACAAAACATACATTTTTCTCAGTATCACATTATACCTATTTTAAAAGTGACCACATAACTGGAAGTAAATCACTTCCCAGCAATTGCATAGCATTTCACAGGTTTAAATAAAATATTGGTTGGCTGCTTATTTGTTATTTTCATCCCCTATTCCTTTCTGTCTCCATTGTTAAACACAATTATTGGCATAAAAGTGGTTTTTAATACCCATTTTTAGACTGTATTCTAGCCTGGGCAATAAAACAAGAATCCCATTCTCTCTCCCTCTTTCTCTTCCTCTTTCTCTCTTTCATTCTTTTTTTCTTTCTTTCTTTTGCTGTTTCTTTCTTTCTCCTTTTCTCTCTTTTTCTAAAATCTCTTCCTCTTTCTTTCTCTTTCCTTCTTTTTTCTTTCTTTTGCTGTTTCTTTCTCCTTTTCTCTCTTTTTCTAAAATCTCTTCCTCTTTCTTTGTCTCTTTAATTCTTCAAAAAAAAATATATATATATACAGACCAACGAACTCTGGTACTCTCAAGGCTTCATGCTTTTATTAGCAGTCTGTACGTGTTGCATATTAGCCCTGTGATCAACTATGTTGGGAAAGATTTAAAAGGTAGCAGTAGGAAATAAATAGGAATCTTGATCTTATGATGATAGAAATGGTAAGGATATAAATACTTGTTTAAAAATGAAAATGGTTATTCCTTTCTATGCTTAGAGGTTCTGATGCCTGTGTTTGTCTTATCAGCTTGTCCAACAGAAGGTAGAAAATGTCTTGGGAAAAATTACTGAAAGTAAAAATAAACTGGCCTATGAAAAGGGAAAACTCCAGGTATGAGATTTATTTTCTGATTTTTTCTTGTCTTAATTTTAAGAATACCAGTTGTCAAAAACAAGCAATGAGGGAAGGATTCCCTATTTAATAAATGGTGTTGAGAAAACTGGCAAGCCATATACAGAAAACTGAAACTAGACCCCTTTCATATCCTATACAAAAATTAACCCAAGATGGATTAAAGACTTAAATGTAAGACCTGAAACCATAAAAACCCTAGAAGAAAACCTAGGCAGTATCATTCAGGACATAGGCATGGGCAGAGGCTTTATGACTAAAATATCAAAAGCAATGGCAACAAAAGCCAAAATTAACAAATGGGATCTAATTAAGGAGCTTTTGTACGGCAAACTAAAATATCATCAGAGTGAACAGGCAACCTACAGAATAGGAGAAAATTTCTGCAATCTATCCATCTGACAAAGGGCTTATATCCAGAATCTACATGGAACTTAAACAAATTTACAAGAAAAAAACAACCCCATCAAAAAGTTGGTGAAGGATATGAACAGAGATTTCTCAAGACGACATTTATATGGCCAACAAACATATGAAATAAAGCTCATCATCACTGGTCATTAGAGAAATGCAAATCAAAACCGCAATGAGATACCACCTCATGTCAGTTAGAATGGTGATCATTAAAAAGTCAGGAAACGGTTCACGCATTCAATCTTCCTTGGCTGACTTGCTGCCCTCCCTGCCGCACCATGGACACCCTGAGACAGGTGGTCAACTTCAGACCTGGTCCCACCAAACTGCCACATTCAGTGTTGTTAGAGATACAAAAGGAATTATTAGACTATTTGTTAGAGATACACAAAAGGAATTATTAGACTACAAAGGAGTTGACATTAGTGTTCTTGAAATGAGTCACAGATCGTCAGATTTTGCCAAGATTATTAACAATACAGAGAATCTTTTGCAGAAATTGTTAGCCATTCCCTACAACTATAAGGTGATTTTTGTGCAAGGAGGTGGGTCCAGCCAGTTTAGTGCGGTCCCCTTAAACCTGATTGGCTTGAAAGCAGGAAGGTGTGCAGTCTGTGTGGTGACAGGAGCTTGGTGAGCTAAGGCCACAGAAGAAGCCAAGAAGTTTGGGACTATAAATATCGTTCACCCTAAACTTGGGAGTTATACAAAAATTCCAGATCCAAGCACCTAGAACCTCACCCCAGATGCCTCCTACGTGTATTATTGTGCAAATGAGACAGTGTGTGGCGTGGAGTTTGACTTTATACTGGATGTCAAGGGAGCAGTACTGGTTTGCGACATGTCCTCAAACTTACTGTCTAAGCCAGTGGATGTTTCCAAGTTTGGTGTGATTTTTTTGTGGTTCCCAGAAGAATGTTGGCTCTGCTGGGGTCACCGTGGTGATTTTCCATGATGACCTGCTGGGGTTTGCCCTCCGAGACTGCCCCTTGGTCCTGGAATACAAAGTGCAGGCTAGAAACAGCTCCTTGTACAACACGCCTCCATATTTCAGCATTTTACATCATGGGCTTGGTCCTGGAGTGGATTAAAAACAATAGAGGTGCCATGGCCATGGAGAGCTTAGCTTCATCAAATCCCAAATGCTATATGAGATTATTGATAATTCTCATGGATTCTACGTATGTCCAGCGGAACCCCAAAATAGAAGCAAGATGAATATTCTATTCCATATTGGCAATGCCAAAGGAGATGATGCTTTAGAAAAAGGATTTCTCGATAAAGCTCTTAAACTCAATATGTTGTCCTTGAAAGGACGTAGGTCTGTGGGAGACATCTGGGCCTCTCTGTATGATGCTGTCACGACTGAATATGTGCAGAAGCTGGCCGCCTTCATGAAAATTTTTTTGGAGATTCATCAGCTATGAACACATCCTAACCAGGACATACTCTGGTCTTGAACAACATACAAAGTTTAAAGTAACTTGCAGATGGCTACAAAAAGTTATCAAACACAGTATTTTTCTCAAATGAACATGGTTATTATAGATTCTTCTTTTTTGAAAGAACAACAGCAAAACATCTATAGCTCTGCAAAACTGGTGGAACCTAATGTTCGCCTTAACTCTGACTTGAACTGGAAGCATTTTAAGAAATCTTCTCATTGTTTTTCTAACAAATTCTAGCTTATTTTGCCTTTGCTGCTACTTTTTCTAGTTAGATTTCAAACTTGCCTGTGGACTTAGTAATGCAAGTTGCAATTATTTCTGAAGTCATGGGAACACACAGCATAGAGGGTAGGTGGGGTCCTCTAGGTGCTGAATCTAGACATCTGTGGGGTTTCCTGGGTTCAGCAGCTGTTGATTCAAGGTTAGTATTGACTGTTGGGAGAGTGGTTTAAGAGTACTAGGCAAAGGGCAAACTGTAGATCCATCTTTATACTGTTATTACAAGAGAAGTGACATTTTATATATGTTTATATTAGCAAGGTCTGCTTTTAATACTATATACTTTATATTTCTATGCATTTATATTTCTAATAATATAGTTATCACTGATACGTGTAGAGACTTTTAGAACTTGTAAATCCTTGACCTTGTTCATTATAGCATTCCATCAGCAAGAGTTGCACCAGCTCCCCAGTCTTCCCTTCTTCTTTTTAAACTGTTTTATGAAAGAAAGCTATAAGTTCTTGATTCATTTTTACCGTTTTTTCCATAGGTAGAAGAGAAAGTTGATTGGTTGGTTGTTTTTTTTTTTAATTATGCCATTAAACTAAACATTTCTGTTAAATTACCTTTAAAAAAGAGTCAGGAAACAACAGATGCTGGGGAGGATGTGGAGAAATAGGAACCTTTTACACTGTTGGTGGGAGGGTAAATTAGTTCAACCATTGTGGAAGACAGTGTGGTGATTCCTCAAGGATCTAGAACCAGAAATACCATTTGACCCAGCAATCCCATTACTGGGTATATACCCAAAGGATTGTAAGTCATTTTGCTATAAAGACGCATGCACACATATGTTTATTGCAGCACTGTTCACAATAGCAAAGACTTGGAACCAACCCAAATGCCCATCAGTGATAGACTGGATAAAGAAAATGTGGCACATATATACCATGGAATACTATGCAGGCATTAAAAGGATGAGTTTATGTCCTTTGCAGGGACATGGATGAAGCTGGAAACCATCATTCTCAGCAAAGTAACACAGGAACAGAAAACCAAACACCACATGTTCTCACTCATAGTAGGAGTTGAAGAGTTGAACAATGAGAACACATGGACACAGGGAGGGGAACATCACACATCAGTGCCTGTCGTGGGTCGGGGGCTAAGGGAGGGATAGCATTAGGAGAAATATCTAATGTAGATGATGGGTTGATGGGTGCATCAAACCACCATGGTATTTGCATACCTATGCCATGGTATGTAACAAACCTGCATATTCTGCACATATACCCCAGAACTTAAAGTATAATAAAAAATACAAATTTTCAAATATCGCTAGATTTTGAGAATACCTAGCTCTGTTATTTCCTAGGTCTATCGTGTCTGAACATCCCTAAGTTTGTGGCCTCATTAATCTCCAGGTGACTTCTATTTACATGCCTAATACTTGCTGAAACCTAAAATTGTGAAGCAAAAACCTATTCTGTAATTGTTTGAAGCTTTATTATAATCATTTTGTACATGGTTGTTCACTGAGAATGTAGAAAGGCTATAGCTCTTTTTGCTGAATTTTTATAATACATTTCTAAAAAGAGACCCTGAAAACAGAGGCAGTTGAATAGACTGGTTTATCCATGGAGACAGGGTTTCTTCCTGAGTTCACAAAAATATTATTCATCCATAAAATAGTTATCAAAAATAAAAATAGTAGACAAATAGTTTCATCTATTAATATTTTCCAGAAGTAGCGATGCATTTATTATCTACACTTGTGTGACTGTGGAAAGGTCTTAATTTTCTTGAGTTTCATCTTAATCATCTGTAAAATGAGGATAAGCACACCTCTCTTACCTACTTCTCATTGGGAAAAATAGGCTACATTACAGGCTGGGTGTATACATTTTTACAGGCATAAAATAACTTTCTCCTTTGTGAAATGAATGATCTCATAACAGGCTGTGACCCATGACTTTAACCTTTTTTTAGCTTTCCCAAGAAAAATGAAGTGTATTATTAAATATATAAGACAAATCCCAGGCCCTCACGACTGACTTAAAGCCAAATTTTGACTGGGAATGGAATATATTTTATAATTTATGAATAGGTCTGATGTTATTTATCTGACCTTTTAAACCTCAACTATGCAATCTTAGAAATTATCTAGATTGATGTAATCATAAGGAAAAATATGTGCCTTTTTGCTGTGCATATTCCTATAATAAGATTTTAAGATTTTTGCTGGTCTTTGAAGAAATACTTTTTGAACAATTGTGAAGTATTTGTTCATTGGTGCTTTTATGTCAGGTCTTGGGCTGCCACATTCCAAAAGCACTGACTTATGTCGGTTACGCCAGTTTTAAAATCAGTATATTTAAGAGGGTATGTTAAATAGGTGCATTAGAGTTACATGTGTTAACATGGATGAATCTCATAATACTATATACTGTTTAGGGATACATATAAAGTTACTTTTTAAAGAGTAAGGATGATAAATTCAGCATAGTAGTTAACTCTAGGGTAGAAAGAGGAGATTTGGTTGGGGTAGGCTACATAGACACTTTCAGTTGTACTGGTAATGTTTTATTTTTTAAGTTCAGTGTTGGATAGATGGGATAGATGGTATATATGTCTGAAAGATTTCCAACACTTTTTAAGTTGTTTTAGAACATATGTCAGTTTGAGTTCTTGGCCTCACTCTAGTCTACCATTGGCCCCATCACCTAACCCATAGGATTTCAACATGGTGTTAGCTGCCTGGCCCCAGTAATCAGTTGCATTTATGACCTTAATTTAGAAGTTAGGTAAGTTCTTGGTATACTTTGGTTTTTCAGTTAATTTCTTGTTGAACTATAACATATATCTGAAAAGTACACAGGGCACAGCCTGATGAATTTTTTATAAAGCAAATGTAGCTATGTGTTCAGCACTCAGATCAAGAAGCAGAACGTCCCCAACACCCAGCACTCTCTTCCAGTAACTGTCACCCACAGGGCTAATTAACCATCCTGACTTCTAACACCCGATTCAAATTTTAACAGTTGCTGAAAATGTCCAGTAGCTACAGTGAAAGAGATGTTTTGCCTCTACAGATAGGAAACAAGATATTGAGAGATGGAATTAAATAAATTTGAATGAAAATTTTCCTGATTTAGGGGTAGGTTCAGTAATGTTAATTGTTGTATGTGAGGGAGTTGGGGATAAAAAGAAGCAAATATGGAAAAACACATAATTTGTATATATTAAATGATATTGTCCTCCAAACTGATACTTTTAAGAGAGACGTGTGAGTAGTCATCTTTGTGAATTAGTTTTAAAATATAATTCAGCATATAAGAATTCCATTTATTCAAGTTTTGTAATTCTTCGTCAGTGAAATACAAGACTCTATGCCTGTTCCCCCTGCCCCCCAGTCCATTCTTCTTCTCTAATATGTCTGCTTCTTGCATTGACAGTTCTAATTATACATACTCAAAAGGATTTTGAATACCAGGTACCACGATTCAAATATATTAGTCACAAATTTTTGAATTATGTTAGCCACAAAATCTCAGTTGTATTCATGTGTCATGTCCATTTGGAGGTCTGTAAGCACTAGAAACCAAATGAGTTATCTCAGTACAATTAAATGGCTACAGAGTCTAAATCATTTTTTGCATGATTAAACTTAGGATTTTTTTTTCAAGTTTTAAGGATTCTCTCTCTCTCTATATATATTTTTTACAACTCATGACCTTTTTTCCCCTCCTGTAGTATATAAATATGTGTAAATATATATTTTTTAATGTCTTTATTTTTAAAATTATTTTTCTCTATTTTTGTTTTTCCTCTAGATAAAAATTAAACAGCTAGAAGAACAAGTACAATCTTTTACTGACACCAGCTTACAGAATGACCAACTACGAAAGTTGAATAAGGCGCTACAGGCCAAATATGCTCAGGTGTGATTAATATCTACAAAAGTGGATTGCTGCTATATTTATTTATTTTTTGTCTATTTTTGTTTTTTGTTTCTGTTTTTGCTTTTGTTTTCTGGCTGAAGTGATCAGGAAACACTATCATTTATCCAAGTTATCTTTCCTTTGTGCAAAGGTGCTCTTTATTTTTCCTTCTATTTTAAAATTGTATTAAGTGTTGGCAAATATATATATGTATGTAGTTTATTGATTTTTAAAAAAATTTATTATAATTTAAGTTCTGGGGTATATGTACAGAACGTGCAGGTTTGTTACATAGGTATAGACGTGCCATGGTGGTTTGCTGCATCCATCACCCCGCCGTCTATGTTAGCTATTTCTCCTAATGCTATCCCTCCCCAATCCTCCTACTCCCCGCTGTCCCCTTCCCCAGCCCTCCACCCCCCAACAGGCCCTGGTGTGTGATGTTCCCCTCCCTGTGTCCATGTGTTCTCATTGTTCAACACTGACTTATGAATGAGAACATGCGGTGTTTGGTTTTCTGTTCTATTACACATGCACATGTATGTTTATTGGAGTACTCTTCACAATAGCAAAGACTTGGAACCAACCTAAATGCCCATCAATCATAGACTGGATAAAGAAAATGTGGCACATACACACCATGGACTACTATGCAGCCATAAAAAGGATGAGTTCATGTCCTTTGCAGGGACATGGATGAAGCTGGAAACCATCATTCTCATCTATGTTTAGTTTTTAAGAAATTGACATCTTTCTCCCCAATTTATCATGCAATCCTAGAAAGATAAATACCCTGTCACTTAACTCAATTTAACAAACTGTTTTTTAAAGCACCTAGTACATACAAGGTTTTGCTAAGCCTCAGTAATTTGTAAAGATACCTGACACAGCATTGAGACATTCAACTTGCTTATTATAGTTAGGAAATGTACTCCATAAACTTTATTAGAGAATAGAAAATTATGCTTTTCAGAAAAATAGATTGTATTACTGAACATTGGGAGCATTAATATGAGTAGAAGTAGTGAGAAATGCTTTCATAAAGGCAGTGCTTTTTGAACTTGAGCCTTACAAATTTTGGCAGTTGTGAAGAACAAGTGTCTTTGTTTTTTTGAATTAAAGGCAAACTCAGAACTCAGTGCCAAGAAGGTACACCTGCAACAGGCAGATAGATGCTTGCCTGAAAGAGGTATTGGTAGTGAAGGTGCTTATTTGTCAGCATGGTGGCTCTTGAGGCTAAAAACCTTTCGTAGGTCACATAATATGTTAACAAATGAATAGAAAAAGTTAAGCAAGATATCAAAAACATTTAGTGAAGAACATACCCCAGGAAGGTGTTACCAGAAGAAAATGATTAATTTCAATTATTTACACATTTAGCATGCATATCATTAGGTTATTTTTAAAATCGTTAACTCTTAGTAAAAGCATATGTAACTTCTGTGTCTATGATATTTGTGTATCTTCCCTGGTAACCAAGAAACTAAAATATGTTTTCAAATGGAATACTCATAGGATTCTAACTCCTTGACTCTGCTGATGAGCACTGAGGTCACAGAGGTGTTAGAGGGGGGCCTCATTAGATACACGCCCTGACGGGGTCTTTGACTGTTTCTTCGCTGGATCTTAAAGTGTGATCTCTTCCTTCTGAAAGGAAAGAAACACATTTTCAAATATATTTTTTATTACGGCTCCTTCTAAAGCACTGTTTATGGTGTTCTAGTAAAGTGGCTATTTCTTGAAAGGTAACTCTAGGTTTTAGCTGATTTTATTGTTTTTATTAATAATTGACAATGTCTCTAAGAAAAAGGAAATCTCCAGAGAGGCCTGCATCTTCAAAATCCCCTGAAATCTCTAGGTCCCATGTAAATAGTATAAAGGATAGAACGTCATCAGTTAGTTTGCCTAGTGTTGTTTCAAACTCGACACGCCATGTGAGATTTACACCTAACCTGCTTTCTATGAAAACATCTCAGGATATTGGAGACTCTAAGATCTCTCTAAAGACTCTTTTGAATGCTATTAAAACCATGGAGGGAAGACTAGAAGGCAAAATAGACATTCTTGCCTCAAGACCTTTAATAAATGATGAATCACCACATTTTTTTAAACGGGACTCGGTAAGTGAAGACCACAAATTAAATCTTAAGAAAAATTTAAATTTATACAAGGATGAAGTATAACAGTCCAGAAAGATAATGCTTGAAGAAATAACAAGGAAATAAGGTTTTTAAACAAACAGAAAAAAACTAATATAGATTGGATCCACTGTCCTAGCCATCATATAATTAATTTTAGATATAGAAAATTTGGCGTTAACAGTTAAACTACTGAGTTATTTTTATATAATTTTGATTTTTTTTTTTTAAATGGAAACTTTCTACCTAATCTTAACATTTGACCTAAAATGCTTGGATAAATCCTCATTTTCAAGTAGAAATAACTTAATTCAAGTAACCCTAAGAAATTTAACTTTGGAAAATATTTTCTTGAGAAAACTTGTTAGAGCATTCATCTTTACCTGATATTTAGAAATACAAAATACTATAGCTTATCTTCTAGAGTGGGCTACTGTTCCTGGAAGGAGGACTGTGAGTGTGAGTTGTCCAGTCCTTGGTGTTTTGAACAAAGAATTGAACAAAACGCACAAAGTAACAAAGAATGAAACAGGAGGGAAGCAGCCAAAGCAGAGATTTATTAATAAAGGAGAAAGCACTCAGCAGGGTGGGAGTGGGCCTGAGCAAGTGGCTCAAGGGCCTGTTTACAAAGTTTTCTGGGTTTTAAGTACTCCTTTTGAGGTCCCTATTGGCTACCTCTTATCTGGATGAAGGATTTGGCCTATGGCTCGTTAAAGGCTGAGGTGAATTGACTCCCTATGCTGATGAAGGGATGGCCATTCCTGGCCAAGGCCTATCCAAGGCACTCTCCCTTTCCATCTGAGACGTGGTAGAAGGGGCAGGATTGTAGGGAGATTAGCCTTGATCCTTTGCTACTTGCTGGGGAGATGGGGTTTTTCCTTTTGGTTTAGCTTTTGGAAGTTGATATTAGGTAGATTTAGATTCCCTGTCCTTAAACCCAGGTGTTTTCCTTTTGATCCAGTTTTGGGAAGTCAGCACAAGATGGCCTCAGATTCCCTGCCCCCAGACCTTGGTGTTTTCTCTTTTAGGAAGTCAGCACAAATTGGCCTTAAATTTCTTGCCTCAGGACCCTACTCTCCTGCCTCACTACTACTATCTAGACTCCTTCTGTAAACATCTAGTGACATTTGCTTTTATAAGTGTGTGTGTATACGTATGTATATAGACTCATACACACATATATATATATATATATATACACTTAAAAAAACTTAGAATTTTAAAAATGATATTGTGTGCTCATCTAGAACAAAATTCAGTAGATTATCAGGATCTGTAAGTTGCCATCCTTTGCAGTCTTTTGGGATCCTTTTCTATAGAAAAAATTAAGTATTTTACATGTTACAGGTTCAAGTTTAAGGACTTTAATAATGTTGAGGTAGATGTCGGGAAAAGACATTCTTTGTTGGTATTGGGATTATAAAACAGTACAACTTCCTATGGAGGGTAATTTAGCAATATTTATCACAACTTTGACCCTACAGTTGTCCTTCTAGTACTTTTTCCTACCGATATACTGGCTTGTACACATGACATGTATATGAGGTTATTTACTGAAGTATTGTTGGTTAATAGCTGCAGAGAAAGCAACCAAAATCTCATCAGTAAGAGACTGGCTAAATAATAGTGTATCCATAGTTTGCAATTCTGCTTCAAGATATGTATGTTATTAGGTTTAAACAATAAAAGTTCTGAAGAGTCTATGTAATACTATTTGGATGTAAAAGGGATGGGGAGATAAAGAATATATATATATGTATTCACATGTATAAGCATAGACTGTCTCTAAAATGACCCATAATAAACTGGCAACATTATTTTTGAGGAAGGAAACTGGGCAGCTGGGATGTTTTTCTCTTAATCTTTTTGTACTTTAGGAATAATGGGAATGTACTACCTATCCAAAATAGTTTCATGAACGTTTTCTTTTCAACAAAACTGAGAGCAGAGAAAGGATAGTGTTTTCAACAGATGGTGCTCGGTAATTGGATATCCATATGCAAAAACAAAATATCGTTGGTCCATACCTCGCAAAATATATAAAAATTAAAATGGATCATAGATCTAAATGTAAACCCGGAAACTGCAAAACTTATAGAAGAAAACATAGGAAGAAATCTTTGTGATCTTGGATTACATAAAGATTTCTTAGGTTTGATATCGAAAGCATGATCCATAAAGGGACAAAAATGATAAACTGGACTTCAAGTTTGACACCTTATGCTCTTCAGAAACATTAAGGGAATGAAGGGACAAGCTACAGATTGGAAGGAATTATTTGCAAATCACATATCTGATTAAGGCCTTGTTTCCAGAAAGTATTGAAAATATATTTTTAAAATTTAAATGCTAAGAAGAAACCTAAGAAAATAATAGGCAAAAATTCAAACATATTTTCTTCGGCAAAGATATGTGGCTGTTAAGTAAGTGCCTGAAAAGAGGTTAAGCATCAGTCATTGGGGAAATGCAAATAAAATCACAGTGGAATACTACCACACACCTATTATTAGTACAACCATTTTGGAACTTATTTTGGGAATTTCTTTAAAAGTGAAACATACTACCACCATATGACCCAGTCAGTGCACTACTAAGTATTTACCAAAGACAAAGTATGTCTCCACAAAGACTTGTACACAAGTGTTCACAGCAGTTCTATTTGTAATGACTTAAAACTGAAAAAAACTTAAGTGTCCACCAAGTGAATGGATAACTAAATTGTGATGTCCCTACAATAGAATACTAAACAGAAAGAACTATTGATATGTAGACAGATTTAATGACTCTCAAAATAATTACACTGAGTGAAAGAAGTTATTCAAACAAGAGTACATACAATTCCATATAATATTCTAGAAAATGCAAGCTAATCTATTGTGACAAAAAAACAGATCAGTGGTTACTTGTGAGAATCAGTAGGAGTGTGAGAAACAGAAGTGGGAGATTATAAAGGAGCATAAGGAAACTTTTGGAGATAATGGAAATGTTCAGTATCTTAATTATGGTTTCAAAGTCTTATACTTATGTCAAAACTTATCAAAATTTATACTTTAAATATTTGTAGCTTATTATATGTCACTTATACCTCAGTCACTTATACCTCATATGTTAAAAAATCCATATGTTACCTATTCAAAAATGTATTAAATGTTTAAAGTAACATTTTTCAGTTTTTAAGACATAGTCTCACTCTGTTGCGAGGCTGGAGTACAGTGGTGCGATCTTGGCTCACTGCAACCTCTGCCTCCTGAGTTCAAGCAATTCTTGTGCTTCAGCCTCCCTAGTGGCTGGGATTACAGGTGCCCACCACCACACTTGGCTAAATTTTTTTAAAAAATATTTTTAGTAGAGATGGGGTTTCACCATGTTGGCCAGGTTGGTCTCAATCTCCTGACCTCATGTTCCACCACCTCTGCCTCCCAAAGTGCTGGGATTTACAGGCATGAGCCATGGTGCCCAGCCTAAAGTAACATTCTTGAAAGGACAGAACTATAGAAATAGAGAACTGTACATCAGTGTAGTGTAGGAAAGAAAAGAGCACAAATTAGTGGTTGCCAGAGGACAGGATGGGTTTTTGGAGGGAGTGTGAATACGGAGATAGAACGAGGGAATTCTTCTCTGGTAATGGAACAGTTCTGTATCTTGACTGTGGTGGTGGTGGTCACGTGAATATGTAAATAGGATCAAATTGGATAGAACTGTGTGCATGGACATACACGTATACACATGAATGAAGGTTGAAAAAAATGGCAAAAGTGGAATAAATTATGTAATCTAGTTAATCAAGTTAACAATTTATGAATGTCAATTTCCTGGTTTTGATGTTGAACTAAAGCAATATGAGATGTCACCATTAGAAGTAGGATAAAGGGGCCGGGCACAGTGGCTCATGCCTATAATCCCAGCACTTTCGGATGCCAAGTTGGGCGGATCACCTGAGGTCAGGAATTCAAGATCAGCCTGACCAACATGGTGAAACCCATCTCTACTAAAACTACAAAAATTAGCTGGATGTGATGGTGCACGCCTGTAATCCCAGCTACTCGGGAGGCTGAGGCAGGAGGGCGGAGGTTACAGTGAGCCCAGATTATGCCGTTGTGCTTCAGCCTGGGTGACAGAGAAAAACTCCATCTTAAAAAAAAAAAAAAAAAAAAAGCAAAGAAGCAGGATGAAGGGTACATCAGACTCTGCACTATTTTTGTAACATCCTGTGAACCTAAAATTGTTTTGAAATAAAAAGTTTAAAAAATAATATTTAAAATAGTATGATTATCTGAACTGATGGTATGGATCTACTAAAACTGTTTCAAGGGTATAAGATTCTACTGTACATTTAAAATTTGGAGTCTAAATTGCTATGTCTTATTCTAATCACTGATGTGTCATGTTTTGTAATGTTATTTATTGTTTCTTATTTTCTGCTTAGGTGAAATCTACTCTTGAAAGAAGTAAAGGGAAGCTGTCCCGAACAGTGAAGTGTCGTAACGCAGCCCTGAAAGAGGGTCAGAAGTTGAAGGAGGACCTCGAGGCTATGGAGGACAGGGAAAACAAGAAGGCAAGGAATCAGTCCCTTCTGACCGTCTGTCACTGAGAAGCACTTATGAAATCTTTCATGGGCCATATGTTTTGCTTTCTTGCTTCCATTAGTAAGAAAGAGTGAGGATTGATCAGGGGAGGATTTCTTTTTTTAGAGAAAAGATAATTTTGGAATAGTTTAAAATTTTTCCCTTAAAATTACATCATATATATAACTCCCCATTTTTTTTAACTTTCTGTCTTAAATACCAAAAGAGAAGGTTCTAATTTTTTCTGTTGAAACACGACTGATCTTGGTAATAATAACCTTTATAGTTTTGTTGTATTCATGTGATATAAGATTTCTGTGATGCTTTCTCTTTAACAGTGTGTGTGCTTAGTGGGAATAGTGTTCACACCCCAAACTTCTCTTTGCCAGCAAGCGCTAGATGTTGCCTCTCTGAGGAGGGCTGTGAGTTACCTCACTGTTCAGCAGCTTCCGCTTTCTCTTACAGTCTTTTTCTCAGATAATTCGGATGCATTTCAGATGTATTATTTCCATCTGACCCTATCAGAAGACAGCTAACAGGCCAGCTTGGCATCACTTCTGGACAGAGGTTATGCTGAGTAACGCCTTTCTGGTTAATGTGTTTGCTTTAACATGACCATAGTTGGGAAGCTGCAGAATTCACCATAGGATCTGGGGTCAGCTTTTCTTTTTTTCAACAGTAACTCAAGAAACCACCTAAAAATAAAATATACTTAAATTTTTCCCCTTAACATCCTACTGTGTCTGCTTGCCTGCTTTCCATAGTCTTTCCAAGGAGTAATGGGATCCATAAGCAGAAGAGTAACCAGACAGGATCAAATGTCTTTGTGTTGTTTCCTTTTCTGTTAGGTGGGAAACTTTCAGCGACAATTGGCAGAGGCTAAAGAAGACAACTGCAAAGTCACAATCATGTTGGAGAATGTCCTGGCTTCTCACAGTAAGATGCAAGGTGCTCTGGAGGAAGTACAAATAGAGCTTGGGCAGAGGGATTCAGAGATTGCAGGCCTCAAGAAAGAAAGGTAACTGGTTTTTTTCCCCTGTCATTGGTATTGCTGCATTGTACTAAGGAGCAGTGTCAAGTTAATAAATGAAGTCACTTTAGTAGCTTCCTTTGCAAAAATCTAGTAAAATGATATATTTAGAGAACTACCAAATTAGAGAAAATCTAGAATTAGAAATATTATTTCCAAAAATTCAAAATGCCCCTATAATATAGTAATGTGAAGGAATTTCTAGATTGTATAGCCTAGAAATTCATTAGCTGTACTGTTGTTTTACCCTTGCTTTCTGCACCATGTAAACCTAATTCTGTCCTTGCTTCTGCAGAGTAGTAATTGTCAAGATAATTGAAACTAAGTACATACTTTAGTTTGAATTAATTATCCATTTATTACTATCCTGTTTCAAGATTAATAGTTATTTTAGGTGAA
Source organism: Plecturocebus donacophilus (assembly GCA_004027715.1). Classification (NCBI taxonomy): domain Eukaryota; kingdom Metazoa; phylum Chordata; class Mammalia; order Primates; family Pitheciidae; genus Plecturocebus; species Plecturocebus donacophilus. The sequence goes on along the minus strand of PVKP010004949.1, from coordinate 78,330 downwards.
TCATTCTGTGAACCACTTCTAGCCATGTTTTATAAGTAAATTTCTTCATAGAATGTTTCAAAAATTAAATAAAATTTCTTTTTAGGTTAAAGAATACATGGTCTGAGTTTAATAGGGCATATTGCCTCTATGTTTTGAGACAAGTGAGTTTTATTTTTTTCATTGTGTTTATCTTTTTTACATAGTATGAAAGTATATTGCCTTTGAATTTTTAAAAAGTCAAGGGAATGGTATTAAAAATAAGTGGCTGTTATATATAGATGCAAAAATCTGAACAGCAAGCCAGTCTTTGTAATGGTGATATATTTTCTATGCATCACTAGTAAAATAGTAAATTATGTACTATAGTGATATATATCACTAGTAAAATAAATATATAGCATAAAATTACCAGCCCATAAGTTAGAACATGTATTGATAGCCTGATATATGAAGACAAATTGAGTTATAAATGAGACAAGTTATTTAATTCCTAGGAGCCTTAGTTTCTTAACCTTAAGCTGAGGGTACTAATTGTCATCTATGAACTCTCAAATATTTTGAGCATCTGTTTCAGCTTCTTAGAAGAAAATTGTTATGTAACTCCCTAGTGGTATCATTCCTAGATGATTCTTTTCTATAGTCACTCTTTCTGTGTTTTCTGCTTTTAGGGATCTCAATCATCAGAGGGTGCAGAAGCTGGAAGCTGAAGTGGACCAGTGGCAGGCCAGGATGCTTGTCATGGAGGACCAGCACAACAGTGAGGTCAGGGCCGGGCTTTAAAAAAATGATAACACTGATACTTTTGGTTTTATTGGGATGTTACTGTTTTTGAGAAAATGTTTTTTTTCAGTCAAGTCTGAGTTTTGAACAGTGACATATGTACAGATGGGAAATTGACCTGTCTTACAATGAGTCACTTATTGGCAAACTAGTACCACAATAATGACTAATCTCTTTGTCTTATATGATCTGCATTTTTATTCATTTATTAATGCACAGATGACTTCAGAAGTTCATAGGCTTAGAAAATAACTTATAATCTGTCAGAAGCAGCTAGAATGATCCCACTATTAATAAGGAGTCACCTACACACACATGTGCTCACAGGCATGTGCACATACCTGTATATGTATCTATATGCACATAAAAAATACACATGGATATTTAATAAGGTTTTTTTTCTGTAGGAATCTATAAGGAACAGTTGACAGGTCTTTTTTTTTTTTCCTCTAGAGAATGAGACCAGAAGGTCATAGGATCAGGAAGGGGAATTTAGTTTAAAATTTTAAAAATTAGGATAAATTAAGGTGGGTCTGTTCACCAAAGCTCTCTGTTGACCAGTGGAGCATACCTTTCCCATTGGCTTCTAAGGGTTTCCTAAGCAATGTCTGTAATAAGTTCTCATATATATTCCAGGCACCTGGAATCTTTGCTTCTGGTTCCAACTAATTGTTTCAGTAGCACTTGATGTTAGAATGTGAGGAGTGATTACACAGTGTTACGAACTTCTTGCATCTGTTTGTTACAATGGAATTGAAAACATTCTTCTCTCTTTCAGATTGAATCTCTACAAAAAGCTCTAGATGTAGCTAGAGAAGACAACAGGAAACTGGCTATGAGTCTGGAACAAGCTCTCCAGACAAATAATCATCTGCAAACAAAGCTAGATCATATGCAAGAGCAATTAGAAAGCAAAGAACTTGAGGGACAGAATTTGGAAGCCTTCAAGTAAGAGCAGTATAGTCACAGTAAAATTAGGGAAGTGCCTCTGGAGGAGTAAGTCACATTCACATAAATGGTTCATTCACATAAATCAGTTAAACCCTTTTCTCCTACTTTGAACTAGTACTCCCAGCAGAGCCATGTTAAGGACCAGGCATAGCTGAACACCGGCAGATAATAGCTGGTTAGAACATGCTCATTTGACTTCCTTCTCAGCTTTTCCTTCATCCACTATCAAGCTGCTGTTTTACATGAAGGTTAAACCAAAACTTAAAGAATATTGATTAGAAGAGACATTCAACCTTCTACCAAGGCTTTTCTACCAAGGCTTTTCTATTAACAGCTTATATGTTCCTTAAAAGCATGATTTAGACAAGAAAAAAACATCAGCCTGGGTGGAATGACTCCATCTAAGCAGATGTTAAGCCATTATATGTTTTCAGTTTTGACCTGAGATTAGTTAGATGAGACCTATCCAGTTCAGATCAAATGACTAAAGTTTTACCTTAAATTATACATAGATAGATATTATTTACATATTAATAGCATTCCATGAAAATTTATACTTAATGGAAATACAGTGTGCACATAGATCTTTATTCCTTTATGTATTTTTATTTATTTATTGAGACTGGGTCTCGCTCTGTTGCCTAGGCTGGAGTGCAGTGGTGTGATCATGGCTCACTGCAGCTTCTACCTCCTAGGCTCAAGTAGTTCTCCCACCTGAGCCTCCTGAGTAGCTGAAACTATAGGCATGTACCACCACACCGGGCTAATTTTTTTTTGTATTTTTTTTAGAGATAGGGTTTCTCCATGTTGCCCAGGCTGTCTCAAACCCTTGGGCTCAAAATCCACCTGCCTCAGCCTTCCAAAGTGCTGGAATTACAGGCATGAGCTGCTGTTCCTGGCCTAGATATTTATTCTTTTCATTTAGTGAGCATGTTGATACAAGAAAGAGGTATAAGCTGAAACAAAGACGGTATTTTCCAGATATATGATCTCTATATTCAGCTGAAATGTTACTGCCTTAAGATTGTTCTTTGTTGTGTTTATGTGACGGTTGGCAGGATCATTTAAAGCTCCTCAGTGTCAGTTTAGGTAATTATGATTTAGATGGTTAGTAATTGTTTCAAAAGCCTGACAATTATTTAGGTAGCTATAAAATGTAGTTCGTACCACTACTGCTTAAAACAAACAAAACCAAAAAGAAAAAAAAAAAAAAAAACCATTGTTAGGTCATTTACAGTAAAAGCATGAAGTGAGAGTTAGAGGTCTCCTTGCAGCATTTGCTTCAGAATTTACCTTTATGTCACTGCTTATGATAATAGTTTGTATTTTCATCATAGGTAAATCATGCTTCTTGAGATCTGTGAACCTCCTAAAATCATATGCACAACTGTGCTTATCAGTGCGCAAGCTTAGGAAACAGAGCAGGTTTTGGAGAACTTGTTGAGTTTCAGGTGGTTATTTAATAGATTTAGAAATGTAGGCTTAGTTCTAAGAGGCTGCTAGTTGGAATTCATCTCTATAAAGATAAAAGCTAAAGGCCAGGCATGGTGGGTCACTCCTGTAATCTCAGCACTTTGGGAGGCTGAGGTGGGCGGATCACAAGGTCAGGAGATTGAGACCATCCTGGCCAACATGGTGAAACCGCCAGCCTGGCACCAGAGCAAGACTCCATCTCAAAAAAAAAAAAAAAAGATAAAAGATAAAGCCTTGGAATGGGTTAGACTGCCAAAGGCAAAGTATAGAGAGAGAACCAAGGTCAGAATTTGGAGATGTGCTACTTTTCAGGTAGAATGGGAATAGAGGCCACAGAAGGATCCAGAAAAGGAGCATTTAGTGGAGGTAAGAAAAGAATCAGGAGAATGTAATATCACCAAAGGCAAACAAAAAGTGAGTTAGATGCTGCAGAGTCAGAGACCAGAGAGGAAGCCACTGGGTTTTGCAACAGGTATCTACCGCTCATCCTCCAGATGGCCAGTTTCTGTAAATATAGGAGATAACAGAGTAAGTAATAGATGAGGAAAGGCAGTCAAGGAGGACAATGGTGAAGATAAGATCGTATAGCAGCTCAAGAGCATAACATAAAGAAAAGTTATTCTGCTGCTGTCCTGTTTTTAGAATGAGAGGAACCTGATCCTGATTAAAGAGTATGGGAGAGAACTCAATTGAACTGGAGAACAAGAGAGAGTATAAGCAGAAGGGTTATCTTTAGAGATGAGGTTGGATATTTCTTCCTTTGGGTTTAGAGGGAAGCAGAAACTGGGTGAGTCTTCAGAAGACTGTTGAGGCTGATTGGTAGATGGTCTGCGATTTTCCTTAGAAGAAAAAAGAGCAAGATAAATATGTTCTAGAGATCTGCTGTGTAACACAGGGCTAGACTATAGTGAACAACACTATATTGTTCACTTAAAATTTGTTAAGAGGGTAGATCTCATGTTAAATGTTCTTACCACAGTAAAAAGAAGAAGAGTTGAAGTTGAAGTGCTATGCAGGGGCTTAGGGCAGAGGTAGAGACTTGAGAGAAATTTTAAAATTAAAAATTAAAGTTAATAAAAAATTTAACTTAATCTAAAATTTAGAATTTGAATTTTTAGAGCTAGATGATGATGATGATGACAATAGCCAATATTTGTTACATGATTGTGATATGTTGGGTAATATGCTAAGGACTTCACATGCATTATTTCTTTTAGTACAAACTATTACCCTGTGATGGTGGTTAGTGTTATTATTCCCATTTGAAGATAAGGAAACAAGCAGGGGAAGCAGGTGTACCATACTCAAGGCCAGACATCATCTTACTAGAGCTGAGTTTAGGATCGAGCAGCAGCAGGCTGACTCCAAAACTTAGAGTCTTAATCATTTTGATATAATAAGCACAATAAATTTAAAGCCAATTTAGAAAGTTATAAGAAAATCAAAATGCAGTACTGTACAAATGATGGTTTTGTTTTCTTTCTATAGCTCCATGAATTTTTTGCTCATTTTCCAGATTGAGGTGGGCATGGGGAGGAGTGTGGGAATGTAAGAAAGAACCATCATTATCCCTAGTGACTTGAGGATCTGCCATCCCTTTATGCTATGCCTTGAGGACAGGCGTAAGCAACTTTTTAGATGTGATGTACCAAAGTTTATTGATACATTCCTGCTTGGGGGACTGGAGGGACAGTTGCAGTTACTACCTGCAAGTCTGTAATGCCAAGCCCACTGAATGCTGCCAAGTGGACAGACTGAATCCATGAGTAGATGTGCTTTTAGAGACACATGGAGAACATGGATATATTATCCAAATGAGAGCAAGAGATAATCAGGAGAGAGAGGGAAAATGAAGATGATTTCATGTCAGGGCAGGCTCCTCTTACCCTTTGAGAAATAACCAGTAACTCAAGAGTAATCATAGGGAGAGTCATTATCAGCTAGATCAGAGAATGTTAAAGCTGGAAGAAGCCTAGTAATTGTTTAAGTCCATTTAGTCCTTTTTGGAGTCATTTATCCTTTTAAAAGTCAGAAGCTGTGGACTCAGCTATACCCCCTTACACATGCATATACATTTTGGGTATTATTTCAGGGAATTCCCACATTCTCAGAAGATTAACCATGGGTCTTGAACAAGGAGTTCAAGTTAGAAATGCTGATCTAATTTAAAGCTGTCAGTTTAAAGATAAGGAACAATATTATTGGAAGTAAATATTTAAATAGTAAATAGCTGCCAGCAAAAAGACATCATCCTACCAGAGCTGAGATTTTAATACAGTCAGCAGCAGCAGGCTGACTCCAAAACCCATAGTCTTAATCGCTTTACTATAATAAACAGAATAAATTTAAAGACAATTTAGAAAGTTATTAAGAAAATCAAAATTCAATGCTATGCAAATAATGGTTTTGTTTGAAAAGACAAAGGCAAGAGAAAAGACAAAAACAAATATCTCTTAAAGTATTTCTGCTTCCTCTAATATGTGAGTTTTTTACTTGTTTGGTTGGATCTCTTTACGTAGAATTAATGTTTTTTAATATTACAGGTAAATTCACTTCTTTTTTCTTCTGCTAATAAGCTCCAAATTAGTGAGGTTCACCAGGCTACTGATAGGCTGCTTGTTTATAAATCACACACCTTTTAGAGTTGCACACTCCCCTACAAAACTTTCTTACCTCTTAAAGTGATTTCTAAAGGTGACTTCTCACCTCTCTTCTTCAAAACAGAGAACGGATGACTGAAGAGTCCAAAGTGCAAGCAGAATTGCATGCTGAACACATAGAAGCTCTAAGAAAGCAGTTTCAAACCGAGAGAGAAACTGCAAAGAAAGTGTCACAACGGGAAGTGGCTGAGGTATAGAGTCATGAGAAAAGTTTCTCTCTTGGTGAATGCCTCTTAGGAGGATAAGCAGCTCCAGAATTTCAGAGAATGGCTGCAGTTGTTCTTTGACTCTTCTCATCCCCTTTTGACCAGCAAGCCAGATGCATTTGAGACCTCTCCGTAAAGCAACACACAAGAAAAAAGTTTCTGACATATAATTCTCTGTCCAACAAAGGAGTACCTTGATGGGAGATTTTCCATCAGAGTGATAACCAAGAGGGATAGAGGAATAAGGAGACTGCCATGTGATAGACAGAAATGAAATAATCTCTCTTCTCAGTTCACTTAACTGGCATCTATTCTTCAGCTACCATTTCCTGAGAGAGACAGGCAAAACAGTAGATGATATGGTCCATGCCCTTGTGTGTACCAAATGACCCTTGTTTGTGGTCTCCACTCTGGACATGAGACAAATAGGGGAAAACATCAGAGAACTTTCTTGGGTAGCTAGAGGCTGTGTGCAATTTTGAAGGAATTCAAAGTAAGAGAAAGTTTATTTTAGGCCATGTGGTTGATAGAAGAAGGAAAGCTTAATGAGAGTACAGGATTGAGACTAGCAGAGGTGACAGGGCTGGACACCTTACAAAACAGCACAGGCCAAGCTTACTTACAAAAATGAACAGGGCATGTTAGCACATGAAAAGCAGCCTGTCTTGATTAGAGCAGAGACCTTGGAAAATGTTAGAGAAAGAGTGTTAACTTACATGGAACCACCTGATGGATGGCCTTAGTTATGGAAATGTTGGATGTGAACTCTTAAGTAGAAATGGAGTACTACTTAAGAGTGAGCAGGGGGTGGCAAGATAGAAGCATGATTTTAGGAAGGTTAATGTAACAGCAGAAGACAGTAGAGAAGAATAAAGAGAAACTGGAGGCATGGAGGCTCAAGAAAACTATAACAGTTAATTTGAGTATTAGGTGATTAGGGCCAAGCAAAGTAGTTCAGTAGAAAAACAGAGAACAATTAAGTCAGGCAGCCAATAGAAAAATCATCAAACAGGCTGGGCAAGGCGACTCACCCCTGTAATCCCAGCACTTTGGGAGGCCAAGGCAGGTGGATCACTTGAGGTCAGAAGTTTGAGACCAGCCTGGCCAACATGAGGAAACTCCATCTCTGCTACGAATACAAAATATTAGCCGGGTGCGGTGGTAGGCGGCTGTAATCCCAGCCACTCAGAGGAGGCTAAGGCATGAGAATCACTTGAACCCGGGAGAAGGAGTGAGCTGAGGTCACACCACTGCACTCCAGCTCGGGCGACAAGAGTGAGACTCCATCTCAAGAAAAGAAAAATCATCAAACAGACGTTAAGTGTTGTATCATGGAGAGGGAGGGATTAAAATAATTCCTTGGTTGGCATGGATGGTCTGTGTTTCACCAAATTTGTTACATTTAGTAGTTGCAATTGATGGAAACTATTCACAAAATCAAACTCAAATAATGATATATAAAACAATTTTGTGAATTGCAAAGCACTATATAAATGTTATAGAAAGCAAATTCTGCTTTTTATAGAAGAATTAGGGAACATAAAGATGTGCTAACTGTAGAAATGTACCTTTAGTTGAGAATAATTACAAAACTGAAATTCTTTGAAGAAGGATCAGTGACAGTGAAGAACAGTGAGAGTGTGACAGCAGTGAGAAGTTGGCAGCACCAGCAGACTCCCTGAGCGCTGCCTGAGTCCCAGCTCTGCCTGTTACTGTGTATTCATTTATTGTCTGAATAAGTGACTTAATTTCTGAGTTTCAGTCTCCTCAGTCGTAAAATGTAAACCATCACAACTACTTTCCAAGTTTGTTTTGAGAATTAAATTGGAAAGCATTTGTAATTATCGCAGTGCCTGAACTTAATCAGTACAAAGTAAATGATAGTTGTTAGGGCTTATCCAGTTTTAGAAAGGCTGTGATTGAGGTAACAGTGGACCATCTAACAGAAAGTTAGTTGTGTAGTAATAAAAGACTGTAGTGTAAAGTTAGGATGTAAAAGAAGGAACTAGTATAGGGAGAAAAGGTACAGACACCCTTGACTTCACTCTTTGCTGTTTTAAATGCTGCCAGCCATAGAGAATACCACCTTCCTGTTTTCTCCCTTCTCAACTACCTCTTGCTCCTAAAGTTTTCAAGTGGCACTGGTTTAAGGGCATATTAGAAGGACAGAACTCTGTAAAATTATTTAAGTAACTACTATGCAGTTTTTTCACGAGAGAAATTAAAATCCTTAAGAACAAAAAACAAAATTATGAAAATGTGTGCCATGACAGTCAATAGCTGACAGATATTTATAGAAACTGCCATATAATTCATGTTCATTTCTTCAGACTGGGGTTACAAATGACAGAAAGAGAAGAGCTTATAGCATGAAAATCACAGAGTAATTATTGTGTGCCAGATTCTACTTTTTTCTCTATATGATCTCATTTGTTATTTGTATCCTGTGAGTTAGGCTATACACACACTGTTCAGAGGATGAACCTGAGGCTTAAGATAGTTAATTGCTCCAAAACACTGAGCTAGTAAGTGGTGAAGCTGATATTTGGACTGAAACCTGACTCCAAAGCCAGGCTCTTAAAATGCAAATAATGAGTACACATTTACATTCTTTATCTATTCCAAGAAAGATTTTGTTCTTTAGTGATAAAAATTGTGAAAACCACTTGGTGTAAATGTGTTAATCAGACTCCATAAATCTGCTTAATCAGACATTATTGCCTTACTAATGCTCCTTTTAAAAAGAAAGATCCAAAGACAACAAAGTATGAGGACAAAACTAAGTAAGCTTCTCTTAACGGAAAGTAAAAATGTTTCAATTTTTACCTTTGTGTTTTAAGCTAAAGAAAGCCCTTGATGAAGCCAACTTGAGATCAGTGGAAGTGTCGCGGACCAACCGAGAGCTGCGACAGAAACTTGCAGAGCTAGAAAAAATGCTGGAAAGTAACAAGGAGAAAATAAAGAATCAGAAGGCCCAAATTGAGCTCCACTTGTCGGCTAGGGCGAAAAATGCTCAGAATATAGAAAGGATGAAGGTTATACAAGAAACCTCTTCTCACTTCCTGCGTACCCTTTGAGGATGTGGGCCGTCAGTGGTGTCTGGGGAAGACAGGTTTTAGAACCCTACCCGCCCCATGTATTCTCTGGGAGTTATAGCTAGTTGCCTTTGGAGAGACTCTTTTTCAGTGGAGACACTGCTGTGTAAATGTTTGATTTCTCATTTGCTGCCAGTGTCACATTCTGGCTCCCCATCTGTCCCTTCCGTGTTGATTGTATTGGACTTTACTCTTTCAGGATCAGTGGGCCAGATGGGAAAGAAAGCTCAGCAGGAACTAGTAACTTTGGGGTGTCATATTGAATTCAGTCTGTCATCCCATAGGCAAAAAGAGCAAGCCAGGTTTTCCACTGATCATCTTTATGTTATTTTCCATTTACTTTTAGCAAATAGAAACAGAATTGAAGCAAATGGAGCTAACTAAGGATCAATATCAGAAAAAAAACTTTGAACAGGTAAATGATTTCCATATACTCTATGTTTACCTGTCATGCAAAATCTCAAACTTGGCGGGTGTTCACCAATGTCTCCATCTTTGTATTCTTCCAGTCTTTGAGTATCCAGAGATTCGTGTGTGAAATGACTAAAATGCAGAAAGAGATACAGATGTTGGCCAAGAGCCAATGTGGTGCCTCAGTACGAAATAAACAACAAGAGCAGCGCCTAGAAGCAGAGCGGAAAATAAGGCAGGCGCTAGAGAATCGGTGCCAGGTAAAGGTTTCCTAAGATGATCAGCAAATGGCATGTGCCAAAGCCCAGCAGTATTGGACCTAGACTTTCTAGAGTCTACAGAAGACAACACACATTTACAAATGGTTTATCTTAGCTAAGTCCTTAGAGTAATAGTATAGAGGAAGAAGGCTGTAGTTTGAATGTGGCAAATGTTCTCCATTTTCAGTTTAATAAAAGTAATGTCAATTTTTAAAGAACATCTAGAGCTTACATATGCAAAGTATCAGTTACCTAAGTAAGACCTCTGAACAAAATTTCATAGCCTTTCAGGAGCTTTATACACCTCATTTATTCTCCTAGCACAGATACACCTGTTGCTGTTACAAGACTTTTAGATATTCCTAAATGAATAAAAAGCATAACACCATATCACTGAAAAGGGACTTCAAGAGATCTCTGAGCTCTTGTCTTTCAATAGGGTTTGTCATGAGAAGTGTCTTCCCAGTTCTGAAAAGAGATTAATCACTTTCCTCAACAGAATCTATAACTGAAAAATCAAAATGTGTAATCATATTCACATATGTAGACTATAGGCTAAACTGAAAATCACAGTTTTCATCTCATATGTTGGCAGCACCTGAAGTTAGAAGGCACTCCATCCTACTTTCATCTTTGGTTGCCCATTTATTATAATAGTGAAGCATTTGGTTCCTGATGGCACATTGGAAGTTTATAAAAATCTTTGTGTCACATTTTCAGAAATTAGAAGAAACCATCAGACACCTGAAGAAATGTAAAGAGGCAACAGAGAATAAACTGAAAGAAGCCAGTATGGAATCAAAACAGGTGAGCCAGACCCAGACAAGCCAGACTTAGACAAGTTTCCTTCAACACAACAACCCTGAAACAACCCAAGTCAATGTGAAATCCTTAATTAACATAGTTGTCAGGAATGCAATAGGCAAGAACCAGTAACTTCTTAAGTGTAGTCTCTATTGTGAAGAGTGATTTTTAGATTTAGAGTCTGTGTCTTGATCATAGATGGTAGGTAACAATGCTAAAATATTAAACCTGAAGTCCAAGTCTCCCTACTAAATATAAGGGAAGTCCAGCATGTGTGTGGATTTTAATGCATTATTATTTGACATGACCCTACTGAAAGTCGATGCTCTTTGTTCAATCAATCAGTAACTAAAAAAGTAAAGTAGACCCTATTTAACTAATTTGTCTATTTGTTTTCCGTATTCTAAACTTAAATTGGCCTTTTGTGGAGTATTTCAAAATCATACTTTTTTTTTTTGAGACAGGGTCTCTCTCTCTTACCAGGCTGGAGTGCATGGTGTACCACCATGCCCAGCTAATTTTTTGTATTTTTTGTAGAGATGAAGTTTCACCATGTGGCCAGGCTGGTCTTGAACTCCTGGACTCAGGTGATCCACCAGGCTTGGCCTCCCAAAGTGCTGTGATTTCAGGTATGAACCACCACACTTGGCCCATGAACTACTACATTCTTAAGAGTCTTTCATATATTTTTTCATTTTCAAAGACATCTTGTACTTTCATTCTTAATTTTCTCCTGGGTCCTCTCTTATATTACTTCGCATCCAGGAAACATTAACAAATACGTGAAAAGCAGCAAGTCTGCAATGCATTCTTTTTATTTTTTATTTTACTTTAGGTGTATACTATATCCAGCATTTCTCCCCATGTTATCCCTCCCCACCCCGGCGCTGTCCCTCCCCTAACCCTTCAACTGTCCCCAGTGTGTGATGCTCCTCTCCCCTAGTCCATGTGTTCTCATTGTTCAACACCCATCTATGAGTGAGAACATGAGGTGTTTGGTTTTCTGTTTTTGTGTCAATTTACTAAGAATGATGGCTTCCAGATTCATCCAAGTCCCTACAAAGGACACAAACTCATCGTTTTTTTTATGGCTGCGTAGTATTCCGTGGTGTATATGTGCCACATTTTCCCTGTCCAGTCTATCATGGATGGGCATTTGGGTTGGTTCCAGGTCTTTGCTATTGTTCACAGGGCTGCAGTGAACATACATGTGCATGTGTCTTTACAGTAGAATGATTTATGGTTTTTTGGGTACATACCCAGTAATGGGATTGCTGGGTCAAATGGAATTTCTATTTCTAGATCCTTGAGAAATCGCCACACTGTCTTCCACAATGGTTGAACTAATTTGCACTCCCACCAACTGTGTAGGAGTGTTCCTTTTTCTCTTCATCCTTTTCAGCATCTGTTGTCTCCAGACTTTTTTAATGACTGCCATTCTAACGTGTGAGGTGGCACCTCAATATGGTTTTGATTTGCATTTCTCTAATGACGAGTGATGATGAGCATTTTTTCATGTTTGTTGGCCTCATATATGTCTTCTTTTGAAAAATGTCTGTTCATATCCTTCACCCACTTTTTATGGGGTTGTTTTTTTCTTGTATGTCTATTTTAGTTCTTTGTAGATTCTGGATATTAGCCCTTTGTCAGATGGGTAGATTGCATTGCAAAAATTTTTTCCCATTCTGTTGGTTGCCGGTTCACTCTAATGATGGTTTCTTTTGCTGCACAGAAGCTCTGAATTTTAATTAGATCTCATTTGTCTATTTTGGCTTTTGTTGCCATTGCTTTTGGTGTTTTAGTCATGAAGTCCTTGTCTATGCCTATGTCCTGGATGGTTTTGCCTACGTTTTCTTTTAGTGTTTTTATGATGTTATGTTTTATGTTTAAATCTTTAATCCATCTGGAGTTAATTTTAGTGTAAGGTGACAGGAAAGTGTCCAGTTTCTGCTTTCTGCACATTGCTAGCCAGTTTTCCCAACACCATTAATGCGTTCTTTAACCACTCACTCAAAAATTACTCTCATGTATAGGTTGTTAAGTATGTTGTGCAAATAGGTTGCAAAGAACATGCAGTCAGAAATTTGGGTCTTTTAATTTCTAAGTAAAAAGTCTGCAACTAATATATAAAAAAACTTGTAACTTTCTTTGTGTCTTTTAATGGTGACATTTATATGTTCAGATAACAGCTAACCTGGAAGAAGCTCATCGCTGGTTTAACTACAGGTTTGATAGTCTACAACTTGAGCTGACAAAAAACCGGTTGCAGAAGCCTTCTGGGGAAGACAGATGTCAGGAAGAGGTAAGATTAAGACATGGATGTCTTAAACAATTTTCTACTGTTGCTTCTCAAATTTCTAATTACCGAAGTTCTGTCATCATCTTGCTACTCTCTCCATTCATCTTTCGTTTCTTTACACTAATGCTAGGAAACCAGTTTTTTTTCTCACGAAGTTCCACCTGTCACAGACTTTTTAGATTAAAATCACTTGTCTTCATGAATAAATGACATGTATAGAGGCAAAACAGTTACAGATTGCTGCAGTTAGCTTTGAATAGTCAGTGTTAGATGTATTTTCTTTCCAACAGGACCAAGATGTGAGACATGATGTCATGTCCAGCCAATGTGTTCCGCATCGATGGGAGAAAAAACAGAATCTTAGGCCCATGCCTAAGAAGTATCATTCTGAGATACAGAGGAAATGATGTCCTTGACAAGGGCACTTCTTTATGTATAGCTACACTCCATGATTCCATGAGCCCAGCGTCCAGGGCTGTCCTGTTTCTACAGTCATAAGAACATGAAGTCTTTGATGTGGGCTGAAGATTTCAGACCTGAGTTTATCATTTCATGAACGCTTATAACAGTACAAAACTACCCCATTTTTTTTGTCCCTTTTCACATTTTCCACCCAATAAATTACGTTAATTTGTTGTATGATAGGAGATGGTGTTGCATGATTCTTGTCTGTTTTTCTAATAAGTATGTTTTATGAAAAAGTTTTTAGCAAGGTTCTAAATGATAACTGCTATTAAATGATATGATACTTTGTTTCAATGATATGTCCTACTCCAACATGCAGTAGATAATTCCTGGAAATAGAATTGTGTGAAAAATGGTAGACTCCTTACTGTCTTGTAAACTTACTTCTGAGTTGGGTAATTACCAGTGTATCTTTTTTTTTTTTTTTTTTTGAGATGGAGTCTTGCTCTGTTGCCAAGCTGGAATGCAGTGGCATAATCTTGGCTCACTGCAACCTCTGCCTCCTGGGTTCAAGCAATTCTCCTACCTCGGCCTCCTGAGTAGCTGGGACTACAGGCATGCACCACCACACCCAGCTAATTTTTGTATTTTTAGTAAAAGTGGGTTTTCACCATGTTGGCCAGGATGGTCTTGATCTCTTGACCTCGTAATTTGCCCGCCTCGGCCTCCCAAAGTGTTGGGATTACAGGTGTGAGCCACTGTACCTGGCCCAGCATATCTTTTGAAAGCCTAATATCTCTTTTCTCAAATAAGGCATTTCAGAGATTATGTTTACAGCTTGCTTGGCCGTTAAAAATGTTATAGAATGCAGCAGTCTGTTCTGCTCAGGGAGACTATGCCTGATTAACATAGCTCTTCCTTACTATAATTAAACAATTAAGTTCAGCTTTGTCTTTTTATTTCAGATGTTGAGTGGTGGATTAGGTAATCCAGATTTAACATATGTAAATAGATGGCATAATACCTGGCTTAATTAATACTCAAGTAATCATAGCTGCTGCTGATATTATCAGGACCTAAATCAAGTAAGCAATCATTATATTGGAAATAATATCAAATATAAGACTGTCAAAGGTTGATGAGCCTATCACTCAATATCTGATATAAAAGACAAAGCTGAATTTATTGCTTACTATATAGTAAGGGAGAACTGTTGTTCAGGCATAGTCCTTGAGCAGAGCAGACTGTTAATCTCACATAGGTTTTTTGGAAATAATGGAATTCATATCAAAATCTGTAGAGTGTGGTTACTAGAGTGAAACTTCATTGATCACATTCAGAAACATGTAAATTGGAGTGACTCCATTTCTGTTTGACCTTAGGAATAAAGGACTCTCACTGGTTTTCAGGTTTGTAAAAGCATGTAGAAAAAGGCAAGTTGACTGGGTGCAGTGGCTCACACCTGTAATCCCAGCAGTTTGGGAAGCCAAGGCAGGCAGATCACTTAAGGCCAGGAGTTCGAGACCAGCCTAGCCAACATGGTGAAACCCTGTCTCTATTAAAAATACAAAAATTAGCCAGGTGTGATGATGCACACCTGTTGTACCAGCTACACGAGAGGCTGAGGCACAAGAATCACTTGAACCCAGGAGCTGGAGGTTATAGTGAGCCAAGATCATGCCAGTGTACTCCAGCCTGGGCAACAGAGCTAAGTTCTATCTCAAAAAGGGAGAAAAGGCAAGCTGTCATTGATCTAATGGACAAGTTAAAAACTGGTAAAAAGTGGTGGTTAAAACTAGCTGCTTGTTCTCATGGCTTCCAAACAGTCTGTTTTTGGGAGGATGTAAATGTTTTATTCTTTGTGCCCCTTTTGGTGCTCATAACATCATATGTTAGTTTAGTGGCTTTGTAGAAGCATTTGAGACTGAACAACAGACATCAAACAACTATTTTGTTAACCAAGGTACAAATGAAGTGTTAGCACTGGTGCATACACCTCTCTGGTTGGTAAAAGAAAATAATTCATGGCTATTTTATTACCTATAACTATGGTTCTGTGGTTTGAATGTGTCCCCTCCAAAATTCATGTTGAAACTTAATTCTCACTATGGTGGTATTAAGTGGGGGGCCTTCAGGGTCTCTGGGGAAGTGTTATTAAGTGGGAGGCATTTGGGGCTCTGCCCTCCTGAATGCAGTAGTGCCTCATTAAAGGGCTGGGGGAACTAGCTAAGGCCATTTTGCCCTTCTGCCTTCTACCATGTGAGGACACAGCATTCAGCCCCTTTGGAGGACACAGTAACAAGGTGCCACCTTAGAAACAGGGGACTAAGACCTCACTAGACATCAAATCTGCAAGCACCTTGATCTTGGACTTCCCAGCACCCCAAATTGTAAGAAATAAATGTTTGTTTTTTATAAATTACTCAGTCTCAGCTATTTTGTTATAGCAGCAGAAACAGACTAAGAAGCTACCTGGTTAAGAAAAATTTAAATTATTTGCTCTATCTCCAAGGGTTGGGCCATGTTATTTACTGGATCAGCTGAAGTGAAAGAACACATTTTTTAATGGTCTCTTCAACTTGTCAAACTCCTATAGGATAGGTCACTATCCTCAGGAGTTGATATGGTTTGGCTCTGTGTCCCCACCCAAATCTCCTGTTGAATTGTAATTCCCAGTGATGGAGGAGGAGGGGCATGGTGGAAGGTGATTAGATTATGGGGGCAGTTTTTCCCCTTGCTGTTCTTTTGATAATGAGTGACTTCTCACAAGATCTGGTTGTTTAAAAGTGTGTAATACCTCCCCGTTCACTTGCTCTCTCCTGCTGCCATGTGAAGACATGCTTCCCCTTTGCCCTTCCACCATGATTATAAGTTTCCTGAGGCCTCTCCAGCCATGCTACTCTATGGTCTGTGGAACTGTGAGTCAATTAAGCCTCTTTTTTTTTATGAATTACCCAGTCTCAGGTAGTTCATTATAGCAATGTAAGAATGGACTAATACAGGAGTCTCCCTAAAAAGGGATCTGTCTCTTTGTACTCTTTATAAAGACATATAGTCAATTGAGGATATTGAGGAATTATAACCTTAAAACAGCCTAACCAGGAGCCCCCCAGAATAATTAAGCTTGGACCATGGTTGGCATTGAAAACCTTGGTGATGAATTCCATAAAGAAAAAGATCCCACTTACTACACCAGGGAGATGATCAACCTTAATGTATTATAAATGTATTATCCCTTATGTTGTCATGACAGTCACAGTTATATGGCAAGAATATTTATATCCTCCCTTTCTAGAACAAGGACATTTTCTTCACTTAGGTATTGTCCTTAAAGAGTATCATTATTGATAAAGTTAATGTAACATACCTTTATATTATTTTTTAGATTGGCTATACTAGATTGGGAGAAAGATACAGTTAGATTGATAATCATTTTTAGTAAAGCTTATATTTGTTATAAGAGGTATTATGATAGTTAAATCACAACTACCTAAGCTTAAACCAGTAAATAGAGGAGTATGATCAACAGAATAACAGACAAAGGTATGTTAAAGAGAGTGTGACAGAAGAATCTTGTTTGGATGGTCTTAGGCAGAAGCCACCTGTTTTGTGTGGTTATCTGCTTGTTCTGAGGCTTTTGGGTTAGCAGTCAACTTGTGCAGATCATCTTCTGAAAGCCCTTCAGAGAACTTTGGGATCTCTAATAACTTTGATTCTATCAAGACCTTTTATATTTTTCCAGAGGATTGAAGTGATATGAGCAATAAGGATTTGTTTAAAAGGCAAAGCTTTTATAATTCAAATCATGAAAAACCATTCCAACTTAATGTGTCTCTGTATTATTAGATAGATATAATGTCCTTGGTGGGAAACACAAACTCTAATCGTTTTTTAGCCATTGTAAGTGCTGGCTTTTTGACAAGGGAATGCTTCCACTCATCCAGAAAATAAATAGACCGTTATTAATATATATAACACACATAGAATGAAGTAGTTATATAAAATCCATTTGAATGTACTCCAAGAGTCTTTTAGGGTATGGTTCTAGTTCATATCCCACCTTTATAGTTTTTCCAAATTAATTTCATTACAGATAGACATTATCTGGCCACATTCTTTGCCATACTAAAAGTTTCTGTTAGTGATTAATATTGTGGAAACGTTTTCATGATATCGATTCTTCCTATCCATGAGCATGGATTGTTTTTCCATTTGTTTATGTTTTCTGACTTCTTTCAGCAGTGGTTTGTAATTCTCCTGGAAGAGGTCCTTCACTTCCTTTATCAACAGTATTCCTAGGTATTTTATTCTTTTTATAGCAATTGTGAATGGCAATTTATTCATGATTTGGCTCTCTGCCTGCCTGTTGGTGGTGTATAGGAATGCTAGTGATTTTTGCACATTGATTTTGTATCCTGAGACTGCTGATGTTGCTTATCAGCTTATCAAACTTTTGGGCTGAGACGATGGGGTTTTCTAGATACAGAATCATATCCTCTGCAGATGAAGATAATTTGACTTCCTCTCTTCCTATTTCTTTCTCTTGCCTGATTGCCCTGGCCACAACTTCCAACTTATTGTGTAGAATAAGAGTGGTGAGAGAGGGCATTCCTGTCTTGTGCCAGTTTTCAAGGGGAATGCTTCCAGCTTCTGCTCATTGAGTATGATGTTGGTTGTTGATTTGTCATAGATGAATCTTATTATTTCGAGATCTGTTTCTTCAAAACCTAGTTTATTGAGAGTTTTTAACATGAAGAGATGTTGAATTTCATTGAAGGCCTTTTCTGAGTCCATTGCAATAATATGGTTTTTGTCTTTAGTTCTGTTTATGTGATTAATCACTTTTACTGATTTGCATGTGTTGAACCAATCTTGCATTCCGGGGATGAAGCTCACTTGGTTGTGGTGGATAAGCTTTTCTATGTGCTGCTGGATTTGGTTTGCCAGTATTTTGTTCAGGATTTTTGCATCAATGTTCATCAAGGATATCGGCTTGGAGTTTTCTCTTTTTGTTGTACCTCTGCTGGTTTTTGGTATCAGAATGATGCTGGCCTCATATAATGAGTTAGGGAGGAGTCCCTACTTCTCAATTTTTTGGAATCATTTCAGTAGAAATGGTAGCAGCTCTTTATGTCTGGTAGAATTCAGCTATGAATCTATCTGCTCCTGGGCTTTTTTTGGTTTGTAGGCTATTACTACCTCAATTTCCAAACTTGTTCTTGGTCTGTTCAGGAATTCATTTTCTTCCTGATTTAGTCTTGGGAAGGGTGTATGTGTCCAGAAATTTATCTGCTGCTTCTAGATTTTCTAGTTTATGTTCACAGAAATGTTTATAGTATTCTCTGATGGTTGTTTATATTCCTGTGGAGTCAGTGGTAATATCCCTGTTATCATTTCTGATTGTGTTTATTTGATTCTTCTGCTTCTTTAGTCTAGCCAGTAGTCTATTTTTTTCAAAAACCAGCTCCTCAATTCATTGATTTTTTTTTTTTTTTTGAAGGGTTTTTCATGTCTCTTATCATCTTCAGTTCAGGTCTGATCTCGGTTATTTCTTGTCTTCTGCTAGCTTTTGGGTTTGTTTGCTCTTGGTTCTCTAGTTCTTTTAGTTGTTATGGTATGAGACTGTTAACTTGATATCTTTTAAATTTTTTGATGTGGGCATTTTAGTGCTATAAATTTTCCTCTTAACACTGCTTTAGCTGCATCCCAGAGATTCTAGTATGTTGTATCTGTGTTCTCATTAGTTACAAAGAACTTCTTGATTTCTGCCTTAATTTCATTATTTGCCCAAGAGTCATTCAGGAGCAGGTTGTTCCGTTTCCATATTGTTGTGTAGTTTTGGGGGAATTTCTTAACCTTGAGTTCTAATTTTATTGTGCGGGGGTCTGAGAGACTGTTATGGTTTCAGTTCTTTTGTATTTGCTGAGGAGTGCTTTACTTCCAATTATGTGTTCAATTTTAGAGTAAGTGCCATGTGACGAT
The DNA here is from genome assembly GCA_004027715.1 of Plecturocebus donacophilus. Classification (NCBI taxonomy): domain Eukaryota; kingdom Metazoa; phylum Chordata; class Mammalia; order Primates; family Pitheciidae; genus Plecturocebus; species Plecturocebus donacophilus. The sequence goes on along the minus strand of PVKP010004949.1, from coordinate 59,022 downwards.
GAGTACAATGTATATTCTGTTGGTTTTGGGTGGAGAGTTCTGTAGATATCTATCAGGTCCATTTGATCCAGAGCAGAGTTCAGGTCCTGAATGTCTTTGTTAATTTTGTGTCTCAGTGATCTAATATTGTCAGTGCTGTGTTAAAGTCTTTCACTATTATTGTGTGGGAATCTAGGCCTCTTTGCAGGTCTCTAGCAACTTGCTTTATGAATCTGGGTGCTCCTGGATTGGGTGCATATATGCATAGGATAGTTAGCTCTTCTTATTGAATTGAACCCTTTACTATTATAGAATGTCCCTCTTTGTCTTTTTTGATCTGTTGGTTTAAAGTCTGTTCTGTTAGAAACTAGAATTATTACCCCCGGTTTTCAATTTGCTTGGTAAATTTTTCTCCATCCCCTTATTTTAAACCTGTGTGTGTCTTTTGTTTGTTTGTTTTTTGTTTTTTTTGAGATGGACTCTTGCTCTGTTGTCCAGGCTGGAGTGCAGTGGTGTGATCTCAGCTCACTGCAGCCTCTGCCACCTGAATTCAAGCAATTCTTCTGGCTCAGGCTCCCAAATAGCTGATTATAGGCACCCACCACCATGCCCAGCTATTTTTTTTTTGTATTTTTAGTAGAGATGGAGTTTCACCATGTTGACCAGGCTGGTTTGAAACTCCAGACTTCAACCTATGTATGTCTTTGCACATGAGATGAGTTTGTTGAAGACAGCATACTAATGAGTCTTGGCTCATTATCTGGCTTGCCATTCTGTCTTTAATTGGGGTATTTAGTCTATTTACATTTAAGATTATTATTGTTTTGTGTGAATTTGATCCTGTCATCATGATGCTAGCTGTTTATGTGGTTGCTTCATAGTGTCACTGCTTTGTGTACTTCCGTGTGCTTTTTTACTGGCTGGTAATGATTTTTCCTTTCCATATTTAATGCTTTCTTATGGAGCTTTTGCAAAGCAGCCTGGTGGTGATGAATTCCCGTAGCATTTGCTTGTCTGAAAAGGATCTTATTTCTCCTTCACTTACAGAGTTGGAAATCTAAACTCATTTATGTTGGAGGTTGCAGAATTTTTTTGTGTGAAAAATTAGACCTTGGCAATGACCTTGAGCAGTAGTATAGAAATAACTCCCACAAGCTTAGTGTTCCAATAATGGAACACTAGACATAAATGGCTTAAGAATATTGATTATTGGTTTCCAATCTCTTCTGGCTTATAGGGCTTATGGTAAGAGTCCTGCTGTTAGTCTGATGAGCTTCCCTTTGTAAGTGACCAGGCGTTTCTCTCTGGCTGTCCTTAACATTTTTTCCTTCATTTTAACCTTGAAGAATGTGATGATTATGTGTCTTGGGGTTAATCTCATGAAGTAACTTACTGGGGTTCTTTGCAGTTCCTGAATTTGAATGTTGGCCTGTTTTGCTCATTCCCTTTCATTTTTTTTCTCTATTCTTGTCTGCCTTTCTCATTTCAGAAAGATAGTCTTCAAGCTCTGAGATTCTTTTCTCACTTGGTCTATTCTGCTGTTGATACTTGTGATTGCATTGTGACGTTCTTGTGTTGTGTTTTTCAGCTCCATCAGGTCAGTTGTGCTCCTCTCTAAACTGGCTATTCTGGCTTTCAGCTGCTGTGTTGTTTTATCATGATTCTTCGCTTCTTTGCATTGTGTTAGAACAAGCTCCTTTAGCCCAGCAAAGTTCGTTATTACCCACCTTCTTCTGATGCCTACTTCTGTCAGTTCAACCATTTTATCCTCAGCCCAGTTCTGTGCCCTTGCTGGAGAGGTGTTGCAGCAAGGGGGAGACAAGGCACTCTGACTTCTTGAGTTTTCAGTGTTTTTGTGTTGATTCTTTCTCATCTTTGTGGGCTTATCTACCTTCGATCTTTGAGGTTGCTGAACTTTGAATGGGATTTTTGTGAGGTCTTTTGTTGTTGCTGCTGTTGTTGTTTTCTCTTCGTTTTTCTTTTAACAGTTAGTCTGCTCTTCCATAGGGCTGCTGTGATTTGCTGGGGATCCATTCTAGACCCTAGTTGCCTCCATTTTTCCCTTACCTGAAGGTATCACCAGTGAAGGCTGTGGAATAGCAAAGATGGCAGCCTGTTCCTTCCTCTGGAAGCTTTGTCTTAGAGGAAAGTGACAGCCTGACACTGACAGCCTGAACTGTACCTATAGGAGGTGTCTGGAGACCGCTTTTGTGAAGTCACCCAGTCAGGAGGAACAGGATCACAGACTCACATAAAGAAACAGTCTGGCTGTTTTTTTGGTAGTGCAGCTGTGCTGTGTTGTGGGGGACCCTTCCTTGTCCAGACCATCTGGACTCTCCAGAGTCAGCAGACTGGAGCTGCTGAGTCGACTGAACTGCAGAGATAGCAGCTGCCTCTGCCCACAGGAACTTGGTCCTTCTCAAACCGACTTCAGCCTGTCACTGCTGGCTGACTGGAATTCCAAGCTTGTGTGTCTTAACTTCTGAGGCGCCATGGGAGTGGGGCCCACAGAACAATGCTGCTGGCTCCCTGGATTCAGACCCCTTCCTAGGGCTATGTACTGACGGATCATCCCCCTTGCCAGGATCCTGGGGCCAGAGTATGCAGAACTGCTGGGTCTCTGTGTTTGCCCGAGTGGCTGCTCTGCCAGGACTCTACACAGCTCTGTATTGGTTGCAAGACCCTGTTGGCATGGGCTTATGAAGGGATCTCCTGATCTGCTGGTTGCAGAGGTCTATGGGAGAAGTGTGGTTTCCCAGGTGGGATTGCACAATCACTGCTTCCCTTGGCTGGGGGTGGGGGTTCCTTTGGCTCCGTGCTGCTTCCAGGTGAACCATCACCCTACCCTGCTTTTCTTCATTCTCCATGGGTCGAGCTGGTGGCCTAGTCAGTCCCACTGCAAGAACCTGGATATTTCAGTTGAAGAGGCTGAATTCACTCTCTGCTTTCATTCCTCTCCATGACTGCACAGGCTGCAGTTGCTTCTAATTGGCCACCTTGCCCTACTCCATCCTCTGCCATTTGAAGTTTATCTTGTGCTACTGAGTGGCTATTCTAGTTTCGCTAGATCTTATCATCAAGGATCTTACAACCCAGTCATTCTTAGTGTTTCTTTTCAGAATTTGGCAGTGGGGAAAATTTAGTGTATTTAAGATGGAGTCCTTGAACTTTTCCATGGATTTGTTATTTGGGGTTTATTTATTTTTTTGTATAAGTTGTCTTTATGTAAGGACTTTAGTTAGAACAGCCGGTTTAGTGTGTTGATTTGCTAAAGTATTTCTATGATATAGTTAAAGTGTTTCTGTAGTATTTTTATAGTGTCTATAATATGATATGCTAACTTCCATTCTAGGCCTCTACTTTTATGACAGCAGTAGGATCAAAATATTATCAAGGCATCAACTAATTCATGTTTTTTGTTCATTTTTAAAGGATACTTGAGACTAAGAAATGTCTTTGTTTCTCTAGCATTTCAAAGGAGTGAATTCTAAAAGTATTGCAGCTACTAGAACATACATTCATTCTGTATTTTCACAATTTTTCATGCTTACAAAGACCACAGTTTAGTCATTTAAACAATTTGGGTCCTGGTAAGAAATTAAATTCCTTAATAAACATTTTTTGACATTCTATAACTAGCCTGATCTCTCCCTTTTTGTTTTTAATGCAAGATTCATCAACTAACAATATTAAGTCAGAATTTGATATTGAAGTGTGCACATGCTCTGTTCAGGACATGGATACACACTTGAACTGCTGAAACGCTATAATGAAATTCTCTTCCATTGAGTAAGAAATATAAAATTGCTGGGCTAAGGCTATTAATCCAGGGCTTCTGCTTCTGACCAAGATAGGGTTACAGGGACCAGATTATCCTCCCACCCAAAGCAACCAAAAAACAGACAAATATGTAAACATTGGTTTTTAAGAACACTGGAAGTCATGCAGTAAGAAACAGTGATCCTTGAGAGAAAGGGAACGAATAAGGTAAGCCCTACAATTGCCCCAGTATATTGAGAAGAAATCAAGGTGGAGCCCAACAGGTCCCCTGAGTTAAGAGCTGGAGCTGAGACTCCAGAGAGACAGAAGAAGCTGGAGTACCAGGACAGAGACCAGAAAGGAGAGCTGGACAGAGGGGACATTTTCAGGCATCTGCACAAGTTTCAGAGGAGTTCTGGTCAGCACGCGCAGGGGAGGAAACCACCTAAGGCTGGAGAAAGAATTATCCACAAGGGTTAGCGGTCATGATACTTGCTACAAAAACATACTGCCAGTTCCCACCTGTCAGAATTGGAAACCTTATTGGGTAGAGTATACAAAAGGATCTTAGCTCAGTAGTAGAGAAAGTTGGCCCTCGGTGAACACTGCTGTGGTCTTACCTAATGAATCTTGAAAGACCCCAAATCTGTTTCCAAGTAACTGTGTCCAGGATAGTGCTTAAGAATATTTAGAGGAATACTAAAATATATAGCACTCATCAAGGTAAAATCACAAGGTCTGCAATCTAATCCATAACTACCAGGCATGCAAAGAAGCAGGAAAATATGGCCCATAAAGAGAAATCAATCCAAATTGACCCAGAACAAACACAGATGTTAGAATTAGTAAACAAAGATATTAAAAAACATCATTATAACTGTATTCTGTGTGTTCAAAATACTATACCAGTGGATGGTATTATGAGATATAGTCATCTGTTGCTTAATGACAGGGATATGTTCTGAGAAATGTGTCCTTAGGATATCTTGTCATTGGGCACACTCCATAGCATGTACTCACACAAACCTACATATTGTAGCCTACTACACAACTGGCAATGTAGTATATCCCATTGCTGTTAGGCTACAAGCCTGTTACTGTACTGGTACTATAGGCAGTTGTTCTTCAATGGCATTTGTGTATTTAAACATATAAAAAGCACAATAGAAATACAATATTGTCATCTAATGGAACCACGGTCATACATGCAGTCTGTCATTGAATGAAATGTCATCATGTAGCACATGATTGTAGTGACATTAATTCATAATTATGTAATTAACTAGTAGAAAAACGATGAGTGGCTTTATTTAGCAATAGAGATTTATTTACCACATGGTAACAACAAATTTCTTAAAAATCTTAATTAGGATCTAGATCCTAATACAAGATCTGTAGATGCTTTGACTAATTTTTCGAGTGTACTCATTGTTCTGAGGCAAGGAGGCTAAGCCATGGCCACTGAATTAAGGGATAGGCAGTACCTCTTCTAAGTGTGTGGTATTGTTGAATTAACACCCCTAGAGCATGACCTAACCTTTTCGTGTTTGTACAAAAAGATTTATGAAAACCTAGGAAGAATCAATCTGTACTGTAATTGCCTGCTCCAGTTTAATCTGTGGAGTCTTTTGCCCTTGTACCGTAGCTTTTTCTCTGGTAGTTGCTTAAGGTATTTAGTGAGATTAGTGGTGTATTCTAATGTCAGATCAGCTGTAATCTGATCATATGTAAGAGCTGCAGTATATATTATGTGGAACTACATCCTACCTGTGAAATCTACAGGTGCCACAAGAAATAAAAGGATGTTGTCCTGACAGTGATCCCAAAGTAGCAGCTACAGATTGGGACTTAGTATTGTAATTTCTCATTTTTTGGTTGTTTCTAGTAAACCAAAGCAAATAAAGTCAAGCTTCTATAATCATTATGCATTCTAAAATTCACCTTTTATCTTTTCTATTATCTATTTTTCATAAACAGTTGATTTTAAGACAAAATCTCTCATAAGTCAATTTGCCTTTGTGCATTTTAGACAACTTTAAAATTTCTCTCTGAAGGATCTGATGTTCTATAGTGGTGGGACTGACTGTCAACGACACTAGATCAACAAGAACGCTATATTGTTCTACTTGGGAGTGTAGAGAAGGGAGAGGGGATTGTTGTGAACTGACTTATCCTTGGAGTGGCATCATTAGACAGGTTTGGGGTAGGTGCCCTTCAGTTTCTTAGCCAGCATTAGACCATTGTTCCTTCAGTGATCCTTTTGCTTACACTATCTTCTGATTTCTTCAATTAGTCTTTCAATTCTTAACAGGAGACTTTCTGGTCTAGTTTTTATGTCAGAGGTTATTTTTATAAAAAGAACCATAAGTTTTATTAATTTCTAGCTTGTGTACTTTTTAAGGCTCCCTAAAATCATTTGGTCACAGATGTTTTCTAAAACAGTTTCACATTTCAATTTACTTTTTTCTTATGACACTGTCAAATTTAGACTTAAGCCCATTAACAAAAAGAGAGGATAAGTCTTTCTTTACTTCATCTATTGGGTCTACCCCATAATACTATGTGAAAGAAGGGCAAAACTGCTAAGACATTTGTCAGCTATTTGACATTTGGCATCGCTCTCCTCAAGAGCATTTATTCTGGCTCTTATCTGATGATCAGTCATGTCACTGAGCAAAATGGCTTAAGTTGGCACTATACCATGTGATCCTTTGTTCTCTGCCTTGGACTTCTTTAGACAATAGATACTCTATAAATCACTTTCTAATTGTAAGCCCTTTTATAAGTGGTCAGAACAATGTACAGTGTATAGCAGACTAAAATAGACGATGGAATATTTTCTGTTTACCAACCTCAACAGAAAGACAGCTTTGCTTTTTTTTTTTTGGTTATAATAATATTGAGTCTCATTGGACTGGTCACATGCCTACACTCAACCAATCACTGTGACTCGAAAGATAGATTATACACTGATGGTGGGTCTGGGTGCCATGTTCTATCTCTGAAACTGAGGGTGGTTTTCCAAAGGAAATCAAGGTGATGTTCTCATACGGAAGGGGAAATGGTGGGAGGTCAGACCAAAACCACAGATGTCCGACAGTCAAAAGATTTTAAGTAGAGAAGATACACCAAGGTGGTCACTATTGAATTTTATTAATGCTGCAGCCAGAGAGCTCTGAGCTTGTCCTGGGTTCTTCTCTTATACTGACACCCCTTTTTCTCTAGAGGGCTTATATAAGATAGCCATAAGCTGTCAAGTTCTTCCTGAAGCTTTTAAAAACTGATTCTTTAATAACCTATATATAGGAACCTCCAGGTAGCTACAGACAATGGCAGCTGCATAGCTACCCACTTCTCAGTATTTCCTCCACCAGCAGTATGCAACAAGACAGGAAAACTCAGTTCTGCATGAAAACCACACCCTCAGCATAATTCAAAGACGGATAATGCCGAATCTTCAAAATATCTAAGTAAAAAGATAAAAATCACCAAATCCATCTACACACTCTCTTCTATTAGTACTTCTGCCCAACCCTCACCTTGCCACAAGGCAGGAAACAAAGGCAGAGCAAGAAAAACTGTAGGGACTACAGAAAAAGGAAGCTAGTGCAGGGGTCAAAGACTGATCCGAAACTACCACCACAAAGACTAAATGCACCCTAAGTCAGAGGGGGAAATAAAAGTGTCCAGGCAGATTAGAGCATTAACTACAGGGAAGGAACTTTAGGATACACAGGATTTAAAGATGGAGGCAAAATTTAAAGCCAAAAGGCTTAGCTTCTGGAGGAGAAAAAAGGCAAAAAGAAAGGGAAAAAGCCCCTTTTGGCAATTGGATTGGTAAATGGAAAGGGAAAAAGGAAAGGAAAAGAAGAGGGATTAGCAAGAAAAGAGAAGCATAAAATCAAAGGACTCATAACCCTTCCCACAATCACCAGCATGCGCGCGTGCTCGCGCTCTCTCTGTCTCTCTCTCTCTCTCTCCCCCCAGAAAAACACCTGGACTTTGCTACATTCACAAAAGAGGACATGACAAACTAGAAATATTAATAAACAAAGTGAACATTTCAAACAAATATATTCAGGCAAACTTTGAGGATATGAAAAAACACTGTGAAACAAATTCAGAAATAGGATAGAAGTGGCCAAAAATCCGAATAAAAGAGTAGATTCAGATAAAAGCAACAGTCATTGAAAAAGCCAGGAAAATAACCAAGAAAATGAAAATGACAAAGTAAAAAAGATCACAGAAAAAGTAATGGAATGGAAGACTGCAATATTTGTGTTATTGAGGAAGAAAATTAAAATAGAACAGAGGTAATGTTTAAAACTGTAGTCCAAGAGCACTTTCAAAAATAAAAGAAAAAATTCAAGCCTATAAATTGAAAGTGTTTAACAAGTATTAGATTGGGGTGCAAAAGTAGTTGCAGTTTTGTAATTAAAAATAATGGCAAAAACTGCAATTACTTCACCAAAAATTTCCCAAAATACCTGGGAAAAATTGATCAACTTTGAGACATACTCTAATAAAAGTATTAAGTTTCGAAGACAAAATATCCTGAAGGTCAACAGGGCCAAAAGATCAAAAGAATTTACAAAGGCAAAAATGACTGTCGGACATTGAGAAGCCAATACAGTAAGCACGGTGCCAAGGAAGTGGTGAGATTGGCAGGATCCCTCGCCTGCTGGTGAACTTGCCTGCATCATCCCTAGACTGAAAGGGATGGATTTTACTTCCATAACTAGATTATATGTCAGGGTTAATTTTAAGAAAGGGAGATTATCCTGGTGGGCCTGACCTAATCACATAAGCCCTTTAAAAGCAATTTTCCCCAGCTGCTTGCAGAAGAGAAAGAGATTTAAAGCACAAGGATTTCATGTGCCCTTGCTGGCTCGAAGAGGAGGAAGCCACATATGCAGGTGGGCTCTAGAAGCTGAGAGCAGCCCCTGACTGAAAGTCAGCAAGAAAACAGAGACCTCAGTCCCAAAACTGCACCCACCTGAAGGAGCTTGGCAGCATATTCTTTCCCTGAAGTTGCTTTAGGGCTTGGAGCTGAGGGGACATGGAGCTGAATGTTGAGTAGATTCGACCTTGCTAAGTCGGGGCCACCAGTCCATTTCCTGATAGTCCCTCAGCACTCTGTACCTTTTCCAGCACCTAAAGAGGGTGCCTTGGGGCAGGTAGAATCTACTACCAGTAATGATTCCTGTCAATGGAAACCCAGATAGAATTTATCTCCCAACCTAGGTGAGGCTTGTAAATTTCTGATTTCCACTGACTTTAATGTAGGTGCCAGCACCTCTTTCCACACATTTAAAATCACTGCTGCTTCTACTGCTCCGAGGTATTGGAGTAGTCGAACAGAGCTATCCTATGTTGTTTCCTCTAATTCTCTTGAGTCTCAGCTTTGCCTCCTTCCATCAGATTCAAGAACCATAGTGGGTTTTTTTGTCTCATGAGCTACCTGAAATGGCCTGCAGATGGCAGCACTCTTGACTCGTTCCACCTCCGCTGCTTTTGTAAACATAAGTTCTTGACTAGCCCTAGCAGACACAAAGCGAGACGACTTCACTTCTGGCTTCCTGATGAGACTGGGTTCATTTTGGTTTAAGGGAAAGCCAAAAGCTTGCTATAAAGCTTAGTCAAGCTGAGAGTCTGTGTACTCTTTCTGTACTTCTAATAACATCTCGGAGGGCCTTGTAAATCCCTCAGAATCCTCCTCTGCCTCTTAGCCTCTGAGGCGCCTCCAGCCCCTCCTTTCTGCTTCCTGTTAGTGTTCCACTTCCGCTGTTTCAGTGGTCCTGTTTCTTCTCTATTTTGTTGATCAGATGCAGATGGGGCTGATCTGCTTTCTTCTGGGATCCTCCTAAGAACTCCACTCGATTTTCCAGGATCTTCCTTAGTTTTCTAAACACATCCAACTTTATTGTGAGGTTTCATGTTGGCCATAAAGGGGGAAAAACTGATAAACTTGATGATCTAAAATCTAAAACTTGAGTCTTAAAATATACCACAAATAAAGTGAAAAGTGACAAAGGCTGAATACTAGAATAAGAATGCCTATGATTCAATAAGAAATATGACCCAATTTTTAAAAAATTGGCAGAGAATCTCAAAAGCAATCCAGATAAGAAAATAAAATCCAAAAGGTTTATAAAAATAGGAAGAGATGGATTTCAGCTTAACTAGTATGCAAATGAAACAACCATTTTCACTTATCGGTCAGGACAAAAACGTGAAGTTTGAAGCAAGCATGGGGAAACAGATATTCCCACACAACTGGTACAGCCATTTGGGAGGGCATCCTGGCAGCATGTACTGTATTCAAATGCATGTACACTATGATCCAGGAATTATGGCTATGTACACAGCAAGGCACGCAGGTTTTTTCTTTCTTCTCTGGAAAGGCTAACTTTGGTTCCTACAGGTCCTGTGCATTCTAGGAGGAAAACTTTAGAACTTTCTATGTGAATCTTCTGCAAGACAAACAGACCTTGTTATTGTTAATACTGACTGACTCTTGCAGCAGAACTTCAGTATGTTAATGCCTTAACATCTCTTTTCTCTCAGGCTTACCGAAGAGACCCTTTAGAAAAAGAATGGGGATAGGAAGAGAAAAGATACTGAGGAGAGGGGAAGAAAACCTGTCTTGTTATTTAGCAGCTGAAATTATCAAGACATTTTTGGCCTTTAAAAATTTCCGAGAGATAATGTGATTTGTTTTTCACTCATTCTAAAGCTGGCTTTAGTCTGCGACTCGAAGGTAATGCTTTTCAACCTTTTTCGTTTCTTGGCACACAGAATAAACAGCACTATATGTAAGGTATGCTGAGATGAATGGTAAAGGCTGCTCTGGGATTTACTGGTTTCCCCACCGCCTAACAAGTGATCACACTTGCTCTCAGCACAAAGTTGGAGTACTTGGTTTTTTGGCATGGTGGTGCACACCGTTAGTACTAGCTGCTTGGGAGGCTGAGGTGGGAAGATTACCTAAGCCGGGGAGGATGAGGCTGCAGTGAGCTGTGATTGCACCACTGCATTCCAGCCTGGGTGACAGAGCAAGACCCCATCTCTTAAAAAAAAAAAAAAGCTTGGCATCCTTGGAACTAGTTGTAACAGAATTGACTTCTGCTTGTCCTCTTTTATGTAGTTTTAGGTCACTGGGCCAGACGTATCTGGTTATTGGCTTTCTCTTTCTCCTCTACACTTGCCTGAACTCCCTGAATATAAACACCTGACTCTACTAGAATGCCAAGTGGTCCTACTAACTCTTAGTTTTCACATTAGTGTACTTACCCTGAACTGTGAACAGGATAAATTTGGGGTATGATCTTCGGGCTTGTGACTAGACTTTTCATGCTTGATACGGTCTCCTTGATACCTGCTGGACTTGTTTAGGTTAAAGCTGAAAAGTGGGCAGCAAGAAACACATACGAGGTCCAGCTGCCCTTTGTGGGAGTCATGCAGACATAGCTTTTGGGATCTCATTGCTCAAATGTGGAGGGCGAGACTGAAGTTTTTTCTATCAAGATGTTAAAAGTTAGACATAATATATTAAGACAATTACATTTTACAGAGTACGATCCTAAATTTCTAGAAATGTACTGCCATCTACTGCATATAAAAAATCATTGCAGGATATGTTCCTCCCACTGGATTTATCTATTATTTATTTTTGTTTTTAATTTTTTTGAGCCAAAGTTTTGTTCTTATTGCCCAGGCTGGAGTGCAATGGCACAATCTTGGCTCACCGCAACCTCCGCCTCCCAGGTTCAAGCAATTCTCCTGCCTCAGCCTCCTGAGTAACTGGGATTACAGATATCTGCCACCATGCCTGGCTAATTTTGTATTTTTACTAAAGATGGAGCTTCTCCATGTTGGTCAGGCTGGTCTCAAACTCCCAACCTCAGGTGATCCACCCACCTCAGCCTCCCAACCTCACTCAGGTCCCACCTCAACCTCAGTGAGCTACCACGCCTGACTAGAATTATTTATAATCAAGCAGTCGCACACATTGAAATATAAATGAATTTATAAGATATGGTAACTGCCATGAAGAACTCATTTAGACTTTTATAATCTTTAATTTTCTTATCTGAAATGTTCTCATCTCAATTTTCCATTTTGTCTCTTTAAATTCGATTTTCATCTTTTCACTGAATTAACTTTTGCAGTTACATTTTAAATCTCATAATGTTTAATTCTTTGAATTCCTTCCTTTTAATAGCACCTTCTTGTTTCATGTGTATGATATTTTATCTGGGGATATGAATTGCATTTTGTTTTTTTACTTCCTGCATGAATTCTGTTTCCTTTGTGTTCCTTCCTTCCCTCCCATTGTTTATATGTCTCTCTCTCAATCCTCAAGCGTTCCTCAGCAGTCAGATGATTGTGAGCTGTCCACTCATGCTGCCAGCAAGGTGCCAGCAGGCTGACAGCGGTGGGAGGGGTTTGTTCACAGGCAGGCTTCTCTGGCCAGGATGGGCTGCTGTTTCATGGAGAACCCTCAAACTGCCAGTATATGTAAGCATTTTTTTCTTGGGTAGGATTTCTCAGAAAGGAATCCTTTAACTTCCTGCTTAGAGAATGTTAAATTGATCCCAGTTTTCTAGGAGCTAAGGAGGAAGCTGGGCATCTCGCTGCTCAGTGTGTAGACTTCAACTTAATCCTCTGCTTTCAGTATAACACTCTGGCCCTCATCTCTGCCTGGTATTCCCGAATCCAGAGGTCCTGATTCAACAACTCCAGAAAATAGACCAGTGTTCCATGGGTGAGTGGGGATGCAGTTTCCTGCTCTAGGTGAAAAGGGTAAGTAGGAGGGTCTCACTGCGGCTTAACAGGCTTTCCACTGCTCTCGTTTTTGACCACACTTCCCCTGCCTTTGGAGGCACCTAATATACAAGCTTTAAGGTCCTGAATCAGCTTGTTTCTGCCCCTCTCCCCACCTCCTCCTGTGGTCACTTAGCTTTTATTTTTCTATAGTTTATTCAGTTGCCAATTGCCCATTTGCTTCCTAGTGTCTAAAAATTATTTTGTCATCTCCCTGTCATTTCTTCTCTTATTCTTTTTGGCCTTGAGTTTATACTGTTTACATTTGTGTGTTGGTTTTTGGATTTTACAAGTAAAAGTAACTGTGTGTTACTTTGAGATGGAGCCAGGGAGCCCTCTTAGGGGTCTGCAGCCTGTCCCCCAACCAAACAGAATTTAAAAATTCTTGAGTTCCTTAAAAAAAAAAAAAAGTTCCAGACACCTAACTAGCCCTAAAAAATAACTTAAACAAAAAGACGATAACTTAATAGCCAAAAAAATTAGTCACTGTATGTTTGGTCTCTATAAAAACTAAAAAGAGCATCTTATAACATGTCCCTAAGTTGTTTTTCAAAAGCCCAGATCTGCCACCAAACGGATCCACTGACACATAGACCTCTAATAAGGGGGAACTGAAGATTAAATACTGCCATTCCTTGTCTGAATTTCTTCCTGAGGGCCTAAAAAAGTCTTACCCATGTGCCAGAGCTAACATTCTTTTCTGATGACCCCAAAATTTTAAATAAACTTCTCTTCCTTAACCAATTACAAACCAAAAATGTCTTTAATCTACCTGTTACCTCTAAGGTCCTGCTTCAAGATATCCTGCCCTTTTAGGCCAAACCAATGTATTATGGAACCACCATGTATTCATTTACAATTTTGCCTGTAACTCCTGCCTTCCTAAAATGTACCCCTGCCTTTAAAAACCCTTCTTACAAGCCATTGGAGAGGTCAGGTCCTAAGTATAAACCTCCCAATTCTCCTTGCTTCAAGGTGCCTACAAATAAATGCCCTCCTTTCTCCTACTGAAAACCTTAGTAGAGATGTTTGGCTTTACTATGCCAGGCAAGCAGACTCCAGCTCAGTTTAATAACATTGTTGAGATTTTTCATTAATTCATTAGTATTGGTATGGGTATTATAAGTTCTAGTTTCCTTACATGCAAATGTGACCACTCCTTATATTTTTACCTGTCATTAATGTTAATGAACAGAGTGGCATGTCATTTGCAGTTTCTCTCCAGTTGACATCCATCTGTTAACATGTATTCTTTGAGTTTGGTTATTCTACCATTTGAAAAACCAGCCACACTTTCCCATTCAATCTGCAAGCGTATTGCAGCAGGCTTCCTCACAGACTGCTGAAACCCAAATATATAAAAACTAAGGTAGTCCTCAGAGCCACCAGTCTACCAAGCAAAAAGAGTACATCTCCTAAATGATTGAAGTGGATGTTATTATACAATCAAGGATAGCTTATAGAATGAATCCAAGGGTGCAAAGGCAGCTGGGCTTTTTGCTTGGAAAAAAAGAGTAAGTACCCTATGAAACATCATTTCTCCTTAAGGGCACACAGGCAGCTGGAATCATGCCAGGAATAACATGCTCAAGTGATTTCCAGAATCCACTTTTTGTCCACTTAAAAAAATCAGTTCATTTGATTGTTTTCTTAGAATGCCTTAACAATTATAATTTGCAATTTCATAGCGTAGCAATGACTACGGGGACTATCGACCTGGAGGTGAAATTCATTTCTAGTCCCTCCTTTACTCACATCCTCATTCACTATCTTGCAATTTCCAAGCATAGCCATGAATTTGGGGACTATGGACCTGGAGATGCAGTTCTAGTCCCGCCTTACCCATATCCTCACCCACTATCTTGGGCATTAACTCCTTTCTACCCCGTTCAGTATTATGTTCGAGTGGACTATAGTATTATAATACTATTAGCTTTACTACACCACAGCAGGAACATTCCTCCTGTTCTTGCTCTGAACAATTTTGAAAAGCCTTTTTATTGTGGATTAGACTTTGGGACACTGCTTATAATTCAGCAACAAATTTTCATATTCATTCCTGTTTATGTTCTTTCTTCCTATGAAAATAGCTAGAAAGCAGTAATGCTAAACTAAAAGGACGATGGAATGGTAGTGGATCAGTTCGAATGTTTTGTGTGTGCATCTAACAGAAAAACCCAAGCTGGTGTAAATATTAAAGTGGAAGTGATGACAGAATCAAGGATATCTCCTAGAATGAATCCAAGGGTAAGAAGGCAGCTGGCCTTAGGATAGTAGTGAAAACTGGAAATCTCTGGAGCTTCAGAGGGAACGCTCTCCTTTGCTCATCTTTACTTCTTGTAATGCATACACCTTACTTTTTTTTTTTTTTTTTTAAACAGAATGAGTTAACTGCTAGCTGGCCCCATTGTTCTGAAGTTCTGGCCCCAGATGAAGGCTCTATTTCAATTCTGAAATTCCCAGGGAAAAAGGGAGGAAACTCGGTTGGTTCAGGAGCAGACTCCCTCCTCGATCAACTGTGATCATGCAGGAGCAACGGAATCTCAGTGCATATAAGTTATCAGGATCCCACTGCTAAGGTGAGGATGGCAGGTAAGGGATTGAGTATGAGCTTTTAAAGAGACACTCCAAAGGATGTTTTCTACGGGGGCTTTGATGGGCTAAAGACCTAGAAGACAGAAACACTGCCAGTTTCGTTTTTCTTTCTCAAGTGAACTTATGTTCAACATTTGTTGTTAATCTCAACTAGAGCAACTAATGTTCTTCTGAAGGAAAATCTCTGATCAAGGAGTAGCTTGCTAGTGATCATGAACAGGCTATTAAACCTTAGATGTAAGGTGCTGATGACAATATCAATAATGACACCTACCTTGCAGTTCCCTGAGAGAATCAGAGATAATGCATCCAAAGTGTTTAGCACTGTACTTAGCATACAGTAGCAGAGTTAAAAACTCAGCAAATGGTAGCTATGATTTCAAAAGCTAAACAAACATATGCAGTATCACTTTTTTTTTTTCCTTAGGGAGAGTTGTTATTTCCTCCAAGGCTATTTCGCAGACACTGAAGTCAGTCTAGTGAGCTAATTTAAGAGAGAAACTCAGAGCACAGAATGCTCAGTTCCACAGAATTCCAGCACACAAGTCTAACTTATTACTGTATCACAGCTAGCTCTACCATGACCTGTAAATGGCATGAAGTTAAAAAAAAAAGCCTGTGAAACAGCTTAATTATAAAAATAAAATGTATTTAAATTATATACACAGAGTACACAATATATTTACTATTACACACAAATTCTGCTTCTCAACTGGAAAGTTTTTTGTACAGTAGAAACAGTGTAAGTCCCCATTTTATTTATTTGATCCTAAACCTCTACTTGTTTCCCTCCCACAATTGGGTTGGGTTTTACAACCCATATGCACATTAATTACAGCATTTATTTTTCCCTAAAAAGCTGTTATTAAGCTAACAGTGTATCTAAAAAGTATTGTTAACTTAAATTCAAAAACATATAATAGTTGAGCTGAGTAAAAGGTTTTAATGTCTTTTTTTACTTTATCAGCATTATGTCCTTTATTCCATATGTACTATGTGCCCAGTCTTTCTTATATTCCTTGTGATCTTGAAATGGAAACCATGTCCTGTTAATGAACATGCTCCTGTTTTTTCATCAGAAAGCCACAAATTAGATAAAGCATTTTGTTATTTGCCTTGGAGCAATATGTTTCGAATTAAGCCCAGCCTCCCAGGTTTCATAGTTTAGGTAGCTAAGATACATGCAGGTGAAAAGTAAAAAAACTAAATCAATTACTTGTCTTTCTACCTACCACATAACTATTTTAAATAATTTTCTTAGGTACTTAGTTATCATGGTCATGACATCATAAAGAGTCCTAATTTGTCTTTAATAAGCAACCCCTATTTACATGTATTTGAAAAACTGCCTCGTGATACTGACAGAGCTATAGTATTAAATACAAAGATGAATAAATGGTATGAGTGCAAAACAGTGTATTCAACTCCAAGCTGACTCAAAGGCTTATACATCCATTTCAGCACTGGGAACAATTTCACTATAGAATGCAAAAGGAAAATGACAGAACAATATACAAATTTTTGTGGGATGATAATTTTGCATAGATATCACAAGATCATTATCACCTATTAAAAATAAATACACTGTTAGGTAATTCTGAAATTGTTTCCATTTTGGAGTTGGCAGAAGATACTGGTTCTCACGTAGCAGCTGCCAGTGCTCCGTTCTCATATGCTTTATATAGTACAATAGGTATACAAAAGCCTCTGAGCCATTCCAGTATTCCCACTGCTCTGGTAAATGAGAGACATGTTGTAGGCAATATCTCTTCGCAAGTCTAACTGGTCAACTTCTATACCCTAGGGAGAAAAAGATACATTTATGTTTAATATTTCCAACTGTCGACCAGGACAATTTTAAGGCAAATTAATAGTTTTATAAGGGTAAGTTTTCAAAAGCTATGAAAGCTCATATACTAAATAAATTTATAAAACCATGCATATTCCTTGGATCAATGCTGATTCAGTTAATAGTACCATCAAATATTTTAACTGTCTAACCAGTAATTTAAAGTCTCACCCACAAGCTACAGCAGAATAAACTCCAGATGAATTTAGGATTTAAGAGTAAAAAACAATGAAACCATAAAGGAAAAAAAAATGGGGTAATATAATCTTGGTTAGGAAAGGCCCTTT
Organism: Plecturocebus donacophilus; assembly: GCA_004027715.1. Classification (NCBI taxonomy): domain Eukaryota; kingdom Metazoa; phylum Chordata; class Mammalia; order Primates; family Pitheciidae; genus Plecturocebus; species Plecturocebus donacophilus. The sequence goes on along the minus strand of PVKP010004949.1, from coordinate 41,727 downwards.
TTATTATAGCAAATGACCAGATGGGAAAACAATACCTATGCTACATACGGAAAGGTATATAAAGCATAGGTTTAGGAGGGATACACCAAATTTACTATAAAGATTAGCTCAGGGGTATTATAATTTTTCCCACATAAATAACAAACCATTGAATTCAATGGAATAGATTAGACCTATGTGTCTAATCTTTCTCAATACAAAAACTTTGGGTCAATTGAAAGAAAATCTGCAACAATTAAAAATGATACCTATAAAGCTCAAGTATAAGCTGTAACAATAGTTATGAAATAACACTATATAAATACAAATAACTTTTAGTAAACCTGTTAGGTATATTTGAAAAACTGCTTCAAGTAATATTGACAGGGCTATAGTATTAAATGCAAAGATGAGTAAGTGGTATGAGTAAAAAATAGTGTTTTTATACATATAAAAATAAAAAAATATATAAATATGCACATACACATTTATACATATTATATAAATATATGTATGTATAAAATGTGTATGAAATGCATATATATGTGTGAGTCAAGAGGGCCAGGAGGAGACCTATGTTAATTCGATCTAAATAATTATAGCTTGCTTGGCTCTGAGTACACTGAAGTTTATACACTGAACTAAACTATATTATTGGTGCAGTTAATGAGAAATCAAGCGGCAACAGGAGGCCTAAGGTAAAGACCATCCAAGAGCTCAGTAACACCGGGGAACACCTCGGGTGGTTGCAGAGCAGGCAATACTGCTCTGGTCCCACGAATGCCTTCAACATGGAGACTGCATGAGGGCCTCATAAAGAGGGCTTATGCAAAGATCTCTGAGAAGGGAGGCGACCTCTCCTCACAAGATGGGAGAGTCTTTGCAGATGGGAACTGGCAAGGAGGAAAAAGCCTTACAAGGGGGCAGAGATCACAGAACACTTCAGGCTCTGCCTAGGTTCTCAGAATATGCAGTGATTTTAATTGCTGTATGTCCTCAATGCTCAGGAGATAAAAGCCCCTTGATGCACCGAGTGTGGTCAGACCCCTCATCCACTAAGTGTTTGGAGCCCAGAGCTCGGGGCCAGTGCATTTCCCGCGTTGGTCCCCTGGACCCATGCTGTACATTCTACTCTTGTGTCTGTCTTTATTTCCTTTTCTCAATGCTTTGTCACCTTTGGGACTGAGAGCACTCACGAATGGGTAAATACATACTATTTATATATGTATTTCATACATATATGTTGGGGCTGGTTCCTGACATATATGTATAAAATACATATATAAATAGTATATATTTTATACATTTATATAAAACAGCATCACTATAAAAATATATGTTCATTTGTTTAAACTGAGTAATGGAAATAGAAAATAAATGTGAGGGAATACAGGGATTAAGAGTTTTAAAAGTTTTTTCTAATACAGTGCCGTGTTAAAATACATTTAAAAATTAACATATTTCTGGTCAAGTCATAAGGCTTAGATATCAAAGATCTACCTGTTACTGAAAAGAATTATGTAAATGTACTGAATAGGAGAAAATACATTTTAATATACAAGCTATAATTTACTGTCTGGACTTAGTTAACTGCACTTATCTTCAGACAGATGAAATGTCTCAGTTTTAAAAATGTACAGTACCTCTACCACAAGTGGAGGGAGCTCCAGGGCCTTCTGATAATAGTGAATTGCAAGATGAATCAGCCCCAGCTGATGAAGACCACGGCCCAAATTGTAGAATGATTCCTGGCAGGGCCCACGTAAACTGAGGTATCGATTAAGAAAGGAAAAGCCCTAAACAAAAAAGATAAACGATTCAATATTTCACTGATTTGACAACTGTGTACTAGACCACTGTATAATCAGGTGCTGAAAATGCAAACATTTTTTAAAAACATATCTGCTTAGTATCCTATTACTACGTAGTATTACAGTGTAGTTAGGTGTCACCATTATAGCTCTTCTCAAGATGTAAGAATTATTTTTAGCTAGTGATAAATATTCAGAGAAAACAGCCAAATGTTACAACTAGCTATCAGAGATTCATAATCTACAAGTACACAATACTTTTAAAAAATAATTTCAAGTTGGCTTGTGCCATTGTAGGCCAATAAACTTTTTGATGTGAGATTCATGCCTAAAAGCTTGAGCAAGATATAAAATAATGATAATTTACAAAGGTTTCCCTCTCAGGAGCAAATTTGCTTGAGTATACTTAACCTTTTAGGGTAAATTTTACCTTTTATACGTTACCTCTCAGGACCTTAATTACCTCTTAACCCAAAAAACTGGATTTTTTTCCTCCTGAAAGCTTCTGACTCAAAGACTTTATCGAGAACTATTTCAGAGCACAGCTACAATTATGCTGGCTCCCTGTAGGTCACAGAGTCGAAAAAGCAACTTGTTTTTTCACCTCTTCCCTATTCACTGTCCCTTTTAAGCTTCAGCTTTTATCATCCACTGAAATTACAAATTGAGAAGGTCCAAGAGTCCTAATTAAGTAATCAAATATATTACCAGATAATTAAGAATAAATCAAGTATTTATGAATATATAATATAAAATGTAATTATTCTCTAGATGATCTGCTATATAATAAGTGGTCACAAATTTTTCTTTATAAATAATAATAAAAATTAATTATTTTGAATGAATGCATTTTAGGGGTAGCAGTACTCATGTTCAGTATACAAATCATACTTTGTGCATAATAAAAGAACCAATTTGTGTGACTATGACCTCTATTCCACCGAAACACAGTACCAGCAGATTATTCGACTATTAATCACAGAGAAATATCAAGTCTTGATATTTTTAAATGACAAATGTAAAGATAAAATATGAGGAAAAAAGAACAGTAATCTCAGATGAATTGTTGTAATGCAATGAACTTGTAGGTCTTCTAATAAAATATGAACTTGTAGTTCTAATGCAAATGAACTTGTAGGTCTTCTAACACAATAATGGAATTACTTGCCTTTAAGAAATTTTTAACAAATTTAAGAAGATAATCTCCTTGACAGCTGAAATAATATTTAGTGATTTAAAAACTAGACAGTGTGCAGCCACTTTATTTTATAGGTACTATGAATTACCAAGTTAAAAAGCTGCAAAAATAATGACAAAAGCACACCTTTTTTTTTTTTTTTTTTTTTTTTTTTTTTTTTTTTTTTTTTTTTTTTTTTTTTTTTTTTTTTTTTTTTTTTGAGATCGAGTCTTGCTCTGTTGCCCAGGAGTACAGTGCCATGATCTTGGCTCACTGCAACCTCCACCTCCTGGGTTTAAGCAATTCTCCTGCCTCAGCCTCCCAAGCTTGGATTACAGGCCCATGCCACCAAGCCTGGCTAATTTTCGTGTTTTTAGTAGAGATGGGGTTTCACCATTTTGGCCAGGCTGGTCTCATACTCCTGACCTCAAGTGATCCATCTGCCTTGGCCACCCAAAGTGCTGGGATAATAGCTGAAAACTACCACCCTGGCCAAAAATTATGTTACATTTCAAACATTTAAATCATCACTAATGGGCCCAATGTTCTCACTGTCTATCTAATATTAAATAAAGGTAGACATAAGGAAATGAATGATTTTACTTTTAATACAACATAAAGGTAAGAAAGCTAACCATAAAAAAAATTTTTTTTAGGTAGTATAATACAAAACTGTAGTCCCATAGCAGGAAGAAAGAAAAATAAGAGCAATTAAAACAGTTTCAGGAATGATGTTATTTACAATAAAATCTGCTTCTCAGAAGCTTTATGGAAAATGTTTAACATACACAAGAGGTTAGTCCAATGAACTTCCATATACTCATTACCTCTTGTTTCATCTCCGCCTCCAACCATTTGAAGCCTGCTATTTAACTATAAAAATAATTTGAAATTTAGCTTCCATATTACTTTGAAGTACATGAATGCTTGTCCTACCAGGCCAAAAAAACTGCATATTTTACATATTTAATGAGAATCTATAAAATGTTATCATCAATTTTTACTAGAATTTTATGAGGGCAAGAAATTCTGCCTGTGTATTCACTCACTGCTGTGTCCCCAGTTCCTAGCACACATTGAGTACTCAATACGTTTAATTTATACACAATCCTACATTACTTAATATAGCAAACAGTATCCATTAAGGAAGAAAAAGCTTTGAGGAAAAGATAGAATATAAAAAAAAGGAAAAATTTACAAGTTTTTGTTTTTCAGGATTTTTAAATTTTCAAATATACAACAGTATAGAGACCATCTCAGTGAACCCCATACCTAGTTACAGCTATTAATATTATTACTACTTTAATGTAGGCTTTATTTTAATCATTTTACTTTAAAAGAAACAAAAAGCCCCTTACTAGACCCTGCTACTCCATTCAAATCAACGTTTTCTTTCCTTCCTCACCTACAATTTAATAAAAGACATGTCTACACCATAGCATATTTTAGAAACATCAAACATATAAAAATGAAATCACAGAAACAAAAGTGCTGAGGGCAGAGTAGTGAAAAAGACAGACATGATATCTGACCTCTTGGACTTTATATTTTCATTAGAAGAGACAAGCTATTAAAAAAGTAAACAAAGGGACTTCCAGCAAGATGGTCAAACAGGAACAGCCCCAGTCTACAACTCCCAGAGAGATCGACGCAAAAGGTAGGTGATTTCTGCATTTCCAACTGTGGTACCTGGTTCATCTCATTGGGACTGGTTGGGGAGTGGGTGCAACCCAAGAGGGCAAGCTGAAGCAGGGTGGGGTATTGCCTCACCTGAGAAGTGCAAGGGGTCAGGGAACTTCTCATAGCCAAGGAAAGCCATTAGGGACTGTACCATGCACTCCGGCCCAGATACTGTGCTTTTCCCACAGTTGTTGCAACCCACAGACCAGGAGATTCCCTCTGGTGCCTGCACCGCCAGGGCCCTGGGTTTTAAGCATAAAACTGGGAAGCCATTTGGGCAGACACTGAGCTAGCTACAGGATTTTTTTTTTCATACTCTAGTGGCACCTAGAATGCCAACAAGACAGAACAGTTCACTCTCCTGGAAAGGAGGCTGAAGCCAGAGAGCCAAGTGGTCTGGTTCGGCAGGTCCCACCCCCACGGAGCCCTGCAAGCTAAGATCCACTGGCTTGAAACTCTCACTGCCAGCAAAGCAGTCTGAGCTCCACCTGGGATGCTCGAGCTTTGGGAGGAGAGGGGCGTCTGCCATTGCTGAGGCTGGAGTAGGCAGTTTTCCCCTTACAGTGTAAACAAAGCCGCAGGGAAGTTTGAACTGGGTGGAGCCCAACATAGCACAGCAAGGCCACTTCAGCCAGACTGCCTCTCCTCTCAGGGCACAGTATCTCTGAAAAAAAGGCAGCAGCCCCAGTCAGGGACTTACAGATAAAACCCCCATTTCCCTGGGACAGAGCACCTGAGGGAAGGGGGAGTTGTGGGCGCAACTTCAGCAGACTTAAACATCCCTGCCTGATAGCTCTGCAGAGAGCAAATCTTGCGGCACAGCGTTGGAGCTCTGCTAAGGGACAGACTGCCTCCTCAAGTGGGTCCCTGACTCCCGTGTATCCTAACTGGGAGACACCTCCCAGTAGAGGCCAACAGACACCTCAAACAGGAGAGCTCTGGCTAGCATCTGGTGGGTGCCCCTCTAGAATGAAGCTTCCAGAGGAACAGGCAGCAACCTGCTGTTCTGCAGCCTCCACCGGTGATACCCAGGCAAACAGAGTCTGCAGTGGACCTCCAGAAAACTCCAGCAGACCTGCAACAGAGGGGCCTGTTAGAAGGAAAACTAACAAACAGAAAGGAATAGTATCAATGTCAACAAAAAGGACGTCCACTTGGAGACCTCATCCAAATGTCACCAACTTCAAAGACCAAGGGTAGATAAATCCACAAAGATGGGGAGAAACCAGCGCAAAAAGGCTGAAAAATCCAAAAACCAGAACACCTCTTCTCCAAAGGATTACAACTGCTTGCCAGCAAGGGAACAAAATTGAATGGAGAATGAGTTTGACAGAAGTAGGCTTCAGAAGGTGGGTAGTAACAAACTCCTCCGAGCTAAAGGAGCATGTTCTAATCCAATGCAAGTAAACTAAGAACCTTGAAAAAAGGTTAGACAAATTGCTAACTAGAATAACCAGTTTAGAGAACATAAATGACCTGATGGAGCTGAAAAATACAGCATGAGAACTTCGTGAAGCATACACAAGTATCAATAGCCAAACTGATCAAGCAGAAGAAAAGATATCAGAGATTGAAGGTCAACTCAATGAAATAAAGTGAGAAGACAAGATTAGAGAAAAAAGTGAAAAGAAACGAACAAATCCTCCAAGAAATATGGGACTATGTGAAAGGACCAAATGTATGTATGTTTGGTGTACCTGAAAGTGACTGGGAGAATAGAACCAAGTTGGAAAACACTCTTCAGGATATTATCCAGGAAAACTTCCCCAACCTAGCAAAGCAGGCCAATATTTAAATTCAGGAAATACAGAGAGCACTGCAAAGATACTCCTCAAGAAGAGCAACCCCAAGACACATAATCATCAGATTCACTAACGTTGAAATGAAAGAAAAAAATATTAAGGGCAGCAAGACAAAAAGGTCAGGTTATTCACAAAGGGACACCCATCAGACTCACAGTGGACCTCCTGGCAGAAACCCTACAAGCCAGAAGAGAGTGGGGGCTAATATTTAACATTCTTAAAAGAATTTTCAACCCAGAATTTCATATCCAGCCAAACTAAGCTTCATAAGTGAAGGAGAAATAAAACCCTTTACGGACAAATGCTGAGAGATTTTGTCACCACCAGGCCTGAATAACAAGAGCTCCTCAAAGAACCACTAAACGTGGAAAGAAACAACCGGTATGAGCCACTGCGAAAACATACCAAATTGAAAAGACCATCGATGGTATGAAGAAACTGCATCAACTAATGGGCAAAATAACCAGCTAACATCATAATAACAGGATCAAATTCACACATAACAATATTAACCTTAAATGTAAATGGGCCAAATGCCCCAATTAAAAGACATAGACTGGCCAAGTGGATAAAGAATCAAGACCCGTCAGTGTGCTGTATTCAGGAGACCTATCTCACATGCAAAGACACACAGGCTCAAAATAAAGGGATGGAGGAATATGTGCCAAGCAAATGGAAAGCAAAAAAAGCAGGGGTTGCAATCTTAGTCTGTGATAAAACAGACTTTAAACCAACAGATCAAAAGAGACAAAGAAGGGCACTATGTAACAGTAAAGGCATCAATGCAACAAAAAGAGCTAAGCATCCTAAATATATATACACCCAATACTGGAGCACCCAAATTCATAAAGCAAGTTCTTAGAGTCCTACAAAGAGACATTGACTCTTTGTGGGCTTAACACCCCACTGTCAATATTAGATCAGCAAGACAGAAAATTAACAAGGATATCCAGGACTTGAACTCAGCCCTGGCCCAAGTGGATCTAATAGACATCTACAGAATTCTCCACATGATATCAGCAAAATACACATTTTTCTCAGCACCACATCACACTTATTCTAAAATTGACCACATAATTGGAAGTAAAACACTTCTCAGCAAATGCAAAAGAACAAAAATAATAACAGTCTTTCAGATCACAGTGCAATCAAATTAGAACTCAGAATTAAGAAACTCACTCAAAACCACACAACTACATGGAAACTGAACAACCTACTCCTGAATGACTACTGGGTAAATAATGAAATTAAGGCACAAATAAAGATGTTCTTTGAAACCAGTAAGAACAAAGACACAACATACCAGAATCTCTGGGACACATTTAAAGCAGTGTGTGGAGGGAAATTTATAGCACTAAATGCCCACAAGAGAAAGCAGAAAAGATCTAAAATCAACACCTAAACATCATAATTATAAAAGAACTACAGAAGCAAGAGCAAATAAATTCAAAAGCTAGCAGAAGACAAGAAATAACTAATATCAGGGCAGAACTAAAGGGAATAGAAACACGAAAAACTCTTCAAAAAAAAAAATCAACAAATCCAGGTGCTGTTTTTTTTTTTTTTAAAGATCAACAAAATAGACCACTAGCCAGACAAAGAAGAAAAGAGAGAAGAATCAAATAGTTGCAATAAAAAATGATAAAGGGGATATCACCACCAATCCCACAGAAATACAAACTGCCATCAGAGAATACTATGAACACCTCTATGCAAATAAACTAGAAACTCTAGAAGGAATGGATAAATTCCTAGACACACACACTCTCCCAAGACTAAACAAGGCAGAAAAGGAGTCAAATCCCTGAATAGACCAATAACGAGGTCTGAAATTGAGGCAGTAATTCATGGCCTACTAACCAAAAAAAGTCCAGGACTAGACAGATTCACAGCCGAGTTCTACCAAAGGTACAGAGAAGCTAGTACCATTCCTTCTGAAACTATTCCAGACAACAGAAAAAGAAGGAATCCTCCCTAACTCACTTTCTGAGAACAGCATCATCCTGATACCAAAACCTGGCCCAACAACAACAAAAAATTCCAGGCCAATATCCCTGATGAACATCAATGTGAAAATCCTCAGTAAAATACTGGCAAACCAAATCCAGCCGCATATCAAAAAGCTTATCCATCACGATTAAGTCGGCTTCATCCCTGGGATGCAAGACTGGTTCCACATATGCAAATCAGTAAACTTAATTCATCACATACATGATTGATGGAATGTATTTCAAAATAATAAAAGAGCTATTTATGACAAACCCACAGCCAATATCATACTGAATGGGCAAAAACTAGAAGCATTCCCTTTAAAAACCAGGACAAGAAAGGATGCCTTCTCTCCACTTCTGTTCAACATAGTATTGGAAATTCTGGCCAGTGCAATCAGGCAAGTGAAAGAAATACAAGGTATTCAATTAGGAAAAGAGGAAGTAAAATTGTCTGTTTGTAGATGACATGACTGTATATTTAGAAAACCTCATCATTTCAACTCAAAATCTCCTTAAGATGGTAACTAACTTCAGCAAAGTCTCAGGATACAGAATCAGTGTGCAAACATCACAAGCATTCCTATACACCAATAACAGACTTAAAGAGAGCCAAATCATGAGTGAACTCCCATTCACAATTGCTACAAAGAGAGTAACTTACCTAGGAATACAACAAGGGATGTGAAGGACCTCTTCAAGTAGAACTACAAACTACTGCTCAAGGTAAGAGAGGACACAAACAAATGGAAAAACATTCCATGCTCATGAATAGGAAGAATCAATATCGTGAAAATGGCCATACACCCAAAGTAATTTACAGATTCAGTGCTATCCCTATCAAGCTACCATTGACCTTCTTCACAGAATTGGAAAAAACTACTTTAAATTTAATATGGAACCAAAAGCCCTCATAGCCAAGACAATCCTAAGCAAAAAGAACAAAGCTGGAGGCATCACACTACCTGACTTCAAACTATACTACAAGGCTACAGTAACAAAAACAGCATGGTACTGGTACCAAAACAGATATGTAGACCAATGGTACAGAACAGAATAGGCCTCAGAAATGCCACCACACATCTACAACCATCTGATCTTTGACAAACCTGCCAAAAACAAGCAACGGGGAAAGGATTCCCTATTCGATAAATGGCGTTGGGAAAACTGGCTAGCCATATGCAGAAAGCTGAAACTGGATCCCTTCTTTACACCTTAGACAAAAATTAAGATGGTTTAAAGACTTAAAAGTAAGACCTAAAACCATAAAAACCCTAGAAGAAAACCTAGGCAATACCATTCAGGGTATAGGCATGGGCAAAGACTTCATGACTAAAACACTAAAAGCAATGGCAACAAAAGCCAAAATTGACAAGTGGGATCTAATTAAAGAGCTTCTGCATAGCAAAAGAAGTTATCAGCAGAGTCAACAGGCAACCTACAGAATGGGAGAAAATTTTTGCAATCTATCCATCTGACAAAAAGCCATTCTCCAGAATCTACAAAGAACTGAAACAAATTTACAAGAAAAAAACAACGCCATCAGAAAGTGGGCAAAGGATATGAACAGACACTTCTCAAAAGAAGACATTTATGTAGCCAAGAAACATAGGCAAAAAAGCTCATCATCACTGGTCATTAGAGAAATGCAAATCAAAACCACAATGAGATACCATCTCACGCCAATTAGAATGGCAATCATTAAAAAGTCAGGAAACAACAGATGCTGGGGAGGATGTGGAGAAATAGGAATGCTTTTACACTGTTGGTGGGAGTGTAAATTAGTTCAACCATTGTGGAAGACAGTGTGGCGATTCCTCAAGGATCTAGAAATAGAAATACCATTTAACCAGCAATCCATTACTAATACCCAAAGGATTATAAATCATTCTATTACAAAGACACATGCACGCATGTTTTTATTGTGGCACTGTTCATAATAGCAAGACTTGGAACCAAACAAAATGCCCATCAATGACAGACTGGAGAAAGAAAATATGGCACATATACACCATGGAATACTATGCAGCCATACAAAAGGATGAGTTCAGCTGGACACAGTGGCTCACGCCTGTAATCCCAGCACTTTGGGAGGCCAAGGCAGGTGGATCACAAGGTCAAGAGATCAAGACCATCCTGGCCAACATGGTGAAACCCAATCTCTACTAAAAATACAAAAATTAGCCAGGCGTGATGGCATGCACTGCTACCTGGGAGGCTGAGGTGGAAGAATTGCTTGGACCTGGGAGGCAGAAGTTGCACTGGGTCGAGATTGCGCCACTGCGCTCCAGCCTGGTGACAGAGCAAGACTCCATCTCAAAAAAAGAAGGATGAGTTCATGTCTTTGCAGGGACATGGATGAAGCTGGAAACCTTCATTTTCAGCAAACTGACACAAGAACAGAAATCCAAATACCACATGTTCTCACTCATAAGTGGGAGATGAACAGAGGGAACACATGGACACATGGAGGGGAACATCACACACTGGGGCCTGTTGAGGGGTTGGGAGCTAGGGGAGGGATAGCATTAAGAGAAATACCCAATGTAGATGACAGGTTGATGGGTGCATGAAACCACCATGGCACATGTAGACCTATGTAACAAACCTCCACGTTCTGCACATGTACCCCAGAATTTATAATTTAAAAAAAAGTAAACAAGAACATGAAACATAATTTTTCAAATTATTATAAGAACCACAAAGAAAATTTTAAAAGAATAATTTGTTGGTGATGCTGTAAGGAAACAGTCACATTCATATTATTGGTTGTATTATTATATATACTTTAAAACTAAATTAAATGAATCTTCAGTATTTAAGACAGCTAGAGACCTTGGGGCACCAGACTATAAGGAAGCTTGCCAGTGCATTCCTCCAGATTCTACCTGTGTCTTTGTCCCTGAGGATCTGGCTGTGTACCTTTCCTATATTGCTGTAATAAGTCTTAACCACGGATATAACTATATGCTGAGTGCTGAACATAAAGCGTTGAGGACTCTGGTCATGTGTACTGAGCATCGTGTATTACTTTTGAAGCAGGATTTTTAAAAAAGTATTGAGTATATTAATTTTTAAGAAAGAGTCAAATAATGAGAAATTCAAATAATTACCTGTACAATAAGAGCATGTCTCCGTAACACATACTTCTGAGATGCCATATGAATAAAGGTTAGGCCTATACAGAGGCTATAGAGAGGTTCATCAGGGTGAGTGCGAAAGGCTTGCACATACTGTCCTGGAAAATGAGCAGTGGTGTCAGACCGTGTGACAGGAACAGAGTTCCTTATTTCTTCACCACTTTTAAGGCTAAACAAACATACTGATTTTAACATATACAAGGTGTACATTCTATCTTAAATATCAACCAGACACCCATTAATTTGAATTTTAAAACAATGTATAAAATATAACATAATTAGAAGTTCCCCATGAATGTATCCTGACCATGAAGATTAATATGAATAACTAAATTAACTTTTTCTAGGCACAGTTACACATTTCCATGTAAAGTAATACTTCCAAAATAAACAATTTATCATAATAAACAATCATCTATTTTATGACCTTAAATCTATTTGGAAAGGAATGGAGGATATGTGTTTTGGTGAACATTTTTATAAATTCAGTTGATCTGTTTTATAAATTCAAATGCGGCAGATCATGGAGGTCAGAAGCGGAAAGCTTTGTTTTGTTTTTTAGACTATGGTTTTGTTTTCCCAAATGTAGCACCTATTTTGTATCCAATAACAGAATAAGAATTTGGGGTTTTATGAATTACACAATCATCTCATGTCAAAAGCCTAATCATATGCAGTAGGGGAATTTAAGCAAGTTTTTCTCATAAAGGAATAAGATATATCACATATAGATTAACACTCTGTTCCTCTGGCTTCTATTCTGGAAGGAATGGCATCACAGAATCTCTTAGGCAGCAAAGATGGTAGACTGCCATTTGTCTATCATTTTAACCTTTTGTAAAAGTTTCTAATATAGGAAAATAAATATATTTTCTTAATCTGAAACAATTCCATAAAGCACACACAAAAGAGGAATGTTTCAACATCTGATGTTTGAGGTTACTGGATGAACAATTATAAAAACTCCAGCCATATACAAGGAATCATGAAAGTATTAAATAACCAAAAACCATAGTTTACTCATAAGAACTAAATCTGGCAACACCAGCTTTTAGGCAGTAGGACATACATGCCTAATTTTCAGTTTAAAGATTTGGTTAGATATTTTTCCACTGGTTTGCTTCTTAACTTTTTTTTAAAGGAGAGTCTGCATGTAATACTTACTTCTGATTCCTCATTATAGAAATTCTTTATTATAAATGATTAATGAAGTTTCCTTGAGTTTAATTATAATTAGTAAGCACTGCATAAATAAATCTTAATATAGACTTATCTCCTAAAGGAATGAACTTTCAGCAAATCTTGAATATGTTTTGCATTATAGCAAATTAAAATCAGGTGGCAAAAGCATCCATAATTAATGAAAATCATTTTAAAAATAAATAGGCCTGAGCAGGGAGAACTGACTTTTAAAATGAATTATAAGACATATATAAGCCTTTTATAACCAAAGCTTAATAAGAATAAATATTAATATTAGTAATTACCATTTTTGCTATTATAGCCACTTACTATATATGCCAGGCACTGTTTTAAGTTCTCTATATTGACTCCGTTAATTTCCACAATACTCTGCAAAGTAGGTCCAATTATTATCTCCATTTTGGAGATAAACAAACTGAGGCAGGAGGAGGTAGAATAATTTGTCACAGTGGGGCTGCTGATTAACCCAGACAGTTCCACTGCAGAGGCTAGGCTCTTTGCCACACTATTTATGCTTGACAAAGTCATGTGCCAGGACACTTACCAAGCGCATGCTTAAAACTACCAGATACAAATGCATTGTGTCCATTTAAGACACATAGGGCATGATTTTCTGGGTTTTTCAGCATCAAACGGAGACAGAAGCGATGATGTCGTACATCTTGGGAGTGCATGGTAACTTGATTGAAAATGTTCCAGAGCTGGGGCTTATTGACATTTTCCATTACCATTATCCTAAAATTGCAGGAAAAGGGTGAGGGGTAAAATAATGTAAAAATCTTCCTGATTTATAAAAATAAAACCCTTCAGCGCTGTCCTACCAGCACTGAAATGTACCATCCTCCAACAAGGAAAAGCAGACAGTTTCAATCTATTTAAAGCAAAACTCTCCTACGCAATGAAAGATTTTTCCCAGAAAATGCTGCTTAAGTTAGTATTTCTACATCTTATTTCTACTTTCAACAGAACTTTTAAACTAAAACAGAAGCAAGTGGCTTAGGTTTCACTTTTTCTCTCTCTGCCCACTGTAGCTGCAGTACTGAATAATAACTCATAATATTTGCCAGGCATTGTTAAAAGGCTTTATATATAACTCCTTTAACCTTCATTATAACCCTAAGAGATCATAATATTATGATGTCCTTTTATAAGTGGAGACTGTAGCACTTGAGATTACCTAACTAGCCTAAGGTCACGCAGGCAGTAAGTGTCAGGGCTGGGATTTGAACCCAGAAAGTCTGGCCCTAGAGAGAATGCTCTCATATACTGCCTCTGAGAATCACCAACTAACTGAATTAACCAGTTTATTGTTTAATAGTAGAGCCAAAAATAAAGTAGCTTCTAAATAAAAGTAAATATACTTACTCTATTAAAGAATCTAATTGAAATAAATAACTGGGAAGTCACCTGATATAGTTGTATGCCTTTCTGAAATTTTTGTCCAGAACTGCAGCAGACAGACCAAAGTATTCTAGTTCTTTGCGTTTCTGCCTGTCATCATAAAATGAATAATACTCCAATGAAGAATCTACAAGCAACTCAGCCTCTTGAAATCGGGATAGGTCACATAAGGAGTATATGGCCTTCAACAGAAGGTTCCACCAGTCATCCTTTGTCAAGACACTTGTGAGCACAGCAAATATTGCTGAAATGAGACCAAAGAAAACCAGTTAGGACACTGTATTTCCAGAAATAGCAGTATTAGAAAAATTCACATCATCAGTTTTTTAAGAGAAGCTTAATAACCATGAGCCTAAATTGTTGCCAGTGCTCTCCTGACAAAGATGAGAAGGGGTAGCTGGTTGCTTAAACTCCTTCAATACTACCCCTTTCTACTCTGCCAGTTTTACAATCTGCAATGCTGGACAGATCCAAAATGGACGATTAGGAGCAGCTCAGGATTGTAGCTCCCAGTGAAAGCACGGCTGGTGAGTGGACGCCGGATTTCCAGACGAATTTTTATTGCCCACAGACCAGGAGATTCCCAGGCGGAGGGGCCCCACAGGTCGCCAGCATTGCTCTTTTGGCCGGCGCGGCTGTTTTGACCGGAGTGGCAGTTCTCCACACAAAATACATGGGTCTGGGCGCCATTTTAGATGGCAATTGGAGCTCCTGGGATACAGAGTCTCCCATTCAACTGATTAAAAAAAAAAAGGGACTGAAACAGGGAGCCAGAACAGGAGATTCCTGGGGAAAAAGCGCCACGAATCTCAGTGCAGCTGTTTCAGCCGGTGCAGTGGGTCACTGCATGGGAAATCACACAGATCCCAGTGCCTTACAACAAGCAACTGGAACACCTAGAAGACAGAGTCGCCCGTTCAACTCAAAAAAGGCTCTAAGGCAGTGCGCCAGGTGATCGGGCTTGGCTGCTCCCAACTCCACCAAGAAAATAGCAATCTGAAACGCTTTTGGATTGAGAGTTTCACAGCAAGCACAGCTGAACCCGGGATGGTCCAGCTCTGTGGGGGAGGGGCGTTCGCCATTACTGAGGCAGTCCACCACTATGGAGGTAGTCTGCCATTGCTGAGGCAGCCCACCATTACAGAGAGAGTCCACCATTATAGAGGTGGGCTGCCATTGCTGAGGCAGTTCTAACTATACCCATATAAACAGGACTGCAGGGAAGTTTTCAGATACAGCTGGGTGGAGCCCACAGCTGCTCAGGAAAGCCTCTGCAGGCAGACAGTGACTAGGCTGCCTTCTGGCTGGGCAGGGCAGCCCTGAAGAAAGGCAGCAGCACAACAGAAACTCATAAATTAAGCACTAAATCCCTGGACAGAGCACCTGGGAAAAAAAAAGTGGTTTGTGAGTTCTGCTGCAGCAGACTTAAACGTACCTTCCCAGCAGCTCTGAATGAACAACAGAGCTCACAGCTCAGCATGTGAACTCCTATAAAGGACAGACTGTCTCCTCAGGCATCTCCCTGACCCCTGTATAGCCAAAGAGTCACTTCATAAAGGAGAGCTCAGACTGACATCTGGCGGGTATCCTTCTGGGATAAAGATAGCAGAAGAAACTGGCAGCAACGCTTACTGTTCTGCAGGTGATCCCCCGGCAAGCAGGGCTTGGAGTGGACCTCAGCAGTCCTACAGCAGAGGGGCCTGAATGTTAGAAGGAAAACTAAGAAACAGAAAGAAGTAACTTCATCATCAACAAACTGGACATCCACTCAGAGACCCAATCTGAAAGTCAACAACTACAAAGACGACAGCTGGATTAATCCACAAAGATGGGAAGAAACCAGTGCAAAAAGGATGAAAACACCCAAAACCAGAACGCCTCTCCTCCTACAAGGGATCACAACTTCTCACCAGCAAGGGAACAAGGCTGGAAGGAAAATGAGTGTGATGAATTGACGGAATCAGGCTTCAGAAGATGGGTAATAAGATACTTCTCTGAGCTAAAAGAACATGTTCTAACCCAATGCAAAGAAACTAAGAACCTTGAAAAAAGATTTGATGAAATGCTAACGAGAATAAACAACTTAGAGAGGAATATAAGTGAACTGATGGAGCTAAAAAACACAAGAACTTTGCAAAGCATACACAAGTTTCAACAGCCAAATTGATCAAGCAGAAGAAAGGATATCAGAGGTTGAAGATCAACTCAATGAAATAAAATGAGAAGGCAAGATTAGAGAAAAAAGGGTAAAAAGGAATGAACAAAGTCTTCAAGAAACATGGGACTATGTAAAAAGACCTAATCTACATTTGATAGGTGTACCTGAATGTGATGGAGAGAATGAAGCCAAGCTGGAAAATACTCTTCAGGATATTATCCAGGAAAACTTCCCCAACCTAGCAAGGCAGGCCAATATTCAAGTCCAGAAAATGCAGAGAACACCACAAACATATTCCTCAAGAAGAGCAACCCCAAGGCACCTAATTGTCAGATTCACCAGGGTTGAAATTAAGGAGAAAATACTAAGGGCAGCCAGAGAGAAAGGTCGGGTTACCCACAAAGGGAAGCCCATCAGACTCACAGCAGATCTCTCAGCAGAAACCCTACAAGTCAGAAGAGAGTGGGGGCCACTATTCAACATCCTTAAAGAAAAGAACTTTCAACCCAGAATTTCATATCCAGCCAAACTAAGCTTCATAAGTGAAGGAAAAATAAAATCCTTTATGAACAAGAAAGTACCAGAGATTTCATCACCATCAGGCCTGCTTTACAAGAGATCCTGAAAGAGGCACTAAACATAGAAAGAACCAGTACCAGCCACTCTAAAACATACCAAATGGTAAAGAGCATCAACACAATGAAGAAACTGTATCAACTAATGGGCAAAACAGCCAGCTACCATCAAAATGGCAGGATCAAATTCACGCATAACAATATTAACCCTAAATGTAAATGGGCCAAATGCCCCAATCAAAAGACACAGACTGGCAAACTGGATAAAAAGCCAAAACACATCTGTGTGCTGTATCCAGGAAATGCACCTCACATACAAGGATACACAAAGGCTCAAAATAAAGGGATGGAGGAAGATTTACCAAGCAAATGGAGAGCAAAAAGAAGCAGGCGTTACAATTCTTGTCTCTGATAAAATAGACTTCAAACCAACAAAGATCAAAGGAGACAAAGAAGGATATTATATAATGGTAAAAGGATCAATGCAACAAGAAGAGCTAACGATCCTAAATATATACACACCCAATACAGGAGCACCCAGATACATAAAGCAAGTTCTCAATGACTTACAAAGAGACTTAGACTCCCACACAATCATAGTGGGAGACTTTAACACCCCATTGTCAATATTAGACAGATCAATGAGACAGAAAATCAACAAGGATATCCAGGACTTGAATTCAGACTTGGACCAAGCCAACGTAATAGACATTTGCAGAACTCTCCACCCGAAATCCAAAGAATATACATTCTTCTCAGCACCACATCACACCTACTCTAAAATTGACCACATAATTGGAAGTAAATCACTCCTCAGCAAATGCAAAAGAACGGAAATCATATCAGTCTCTCAGACCACCGTGCAATCAAGTTGGAACTCAGAATTCAGAAACTAACTCAGAACTGCACAGCTTCATGGAAACTGAACAACTGGCTCTTGAATGTTGACTGGATAAACGATGAAATAAAGATGTTTTTCGAAACCAATGAGAATGAAGACACAACATACCAGAATCTCTGGGACACATTTAAAGCAGCGTCTAGAGGAAAATGTATAGCAATAAATGCCCACATGAGAAGCAAGGAAAGATCTAAAATCGACACCCTGTCGTCAAAATTGAAAGAGCTAGAGGAGCAAGATAAAAAAACACTCAAAACCTAGCAGAAGACAAGAAATAACTAAGATCAGAGCAGAACTGAAGGAGATAGAGACACAAAAAACCCTTCAAAAATCAATAAATCCAGGAGCTGGTTTTTCAAAAAGATCAACAAAATAGACCACTAGCCAGATTAATAAAAAAGAAAAGAGAGAATAATCAAATAGATGCAATAAAAAATGATAAAGGGGACATTATCACAGATTCCACAGAAATACAAACCATCATCAGAGATTATTACAAACAGCTCTATGCACATAAACTAGTAAACCTGGAAGAAATGGATAAATTCCTGGACAGTTGCATCCTCCCAAGCCTAAACCAGGAAGAAGTTGAAACCCTGAATAGACCAATAACCAAGTCTGAAGTGGAGGCAGCAGTTAAAAGCCTACCACCCAAAAAAAGCCCAGGTCCAGATGGGTTCACAGCCAAATTCTACCAGACATACAAAGAGGAGCTGGTACCATTCCTTCTGAAACAATTCCAAACAATCCTAAAGGAGGGAATCCTTCCCAAATCATTTTATGAGACCAACATCATTCTGATACCAAAACCCGGCAGAGACTCAACAAGAAAAGAAAACTTCAGGCCAATATCCATGATGAACATAGATGCAAAAATCTTCACTAAAATACTAGCACACCGATTGCAATAGCACATCAAAAAGCTTATCCACCATGATCATGTAGGCTTCATCCCGGGGATGCAAGGCTGATTCAACATACGCAAGTCTAAAAACGTAACTCACCACATAAACAGAACCAAAAACAAAAACCACATGATTATCTCAATTGATACAGAGAAGGCCTTTGACAAAATTCAACAGCCCTTTATGCTAAAAACTCTCAATAAACTAAGTATTGAGGGAACATACCTGAAAATAATAAAAGCTATTTACGACAAACCAACAGCCAATATCATACTGAATAGGCAAAAACTGGAAGCATTCCCTTTGAAATCTGGCACTAGACAAGGTTGCCCTTTCTCACCACTCCTATTCAATATATTATTGGAAGTCTAGCCAGAGCAATCAGGCAAGAAAAAGAAATAAAGGGTATTCAAATAGGAAAGGATGAAGTCAAATTGTCTCTATTTGCAGACGACATGATTGTATATTTACAAGACCCCATCGTCTCAGCTCAAAATCTCCTGAAACTGATAAGGAACTTCAGCAAAGTCTCAGAATACAAAATCAATGTGCAAAAATCACAAGCATTCCTATACACCAATAACAGACTTAAAGAGAGCCAAATCAAGAATGAACTGCCATTCACAATTGCTACAAAGAGAATAAAAATACCTAGGAATACAACTAACAAGGAACGTAAAGGACCTCTTCAAGGAGAACTACAAACCACTGCTCAACGAAATAAGAGAGGACACAAACAGATGGAGAAACATTCCATGCTCATGGTTAGGAAGAATCAATATCGTGAAAATGGCCATACTGCCCAAAGTAATTTACAGATTCAATGCTATCCCCATCAAGCTACCAATGACCTTCTTCACAGAACTGGAAAAAAACACCTTAAACTTCATATGGAACCAAAAGAGAGCCCGCATAGCCAAGTCAATTCTAAGCAAAAAGAGCAAAGCGGGAGGCATCACACTACTGGACTTCAAACTATACTACAAGGCTACAGTAATCAAAACAGTGTGGTACTGGTATCAAAACAGATATAGACCAGTGGAACAAAACAGAGGCCTCGGAGGCAACATCACACATCTACAACCATCTGATCTTTGACAAACCTGACAAAAACAAGCAATGGGGAAAGGAGTCCCTGTTTAATAAATGGTGTTGGCAAAACTTGCTAGCCATGTGCAGAAAGCAGAAACTGGACCCCTTCCTGACACCTTACACTAAAATTAACTCCACATGGATTAAAGACTTAAACATAAGACCTAACACCATAAAAACCCTAGAAGAAAACCTAGGCAAAACCATTCTGGACATAGGTGTAGGCAGGGACTTCATGACCAAAACACCAAAAGCATTGGCAACAAAAGCCAAAATAGACAAATGGGACCTAATCAAACTCCACAGGTTCTGCACAGCAAAAGAAACAGAGTGAATTGGCAACTAACAGAATGGGAAAAAGATTTTTGCAATCTACCTATCTGACAAAGGGCAATATCCAGAATCTACAAAGAACTGAAACAGATTTACAAGAAAAAAACAAATAATCCCATTCAAAAGTGGGCAAAGGATATGAACAGACACTTTACAAAAGAAGACATACATGAGGCCAACAAACATGAAAAAATGCTCATCATCACTGGTCATTAGAGAAATGCAAATCAAAACTACATTGAGATACCATCTCACGCCAGTTAGAATGGCGGTCATTAAAAAATCTAGAGACAACAGATGCTGGAGAGGATGTGGAGAAATAGGAACACTTTTACACTGTTGGTTGGAGTGTTAATTAGTTCAACCATTGTGGAAGATAGTGTGATGATTCCTCAAGGACCTAGAAATAGAAATTCCATTTGACCCAGCAATCCCATTACTGGGTATATATCCAAAGGATTATAAATCGTTCTGCTATAAGGACACATGCACACGACTGTTCATTGCAGCACTGTTTACAATAGTAAAGACCTGAAATCAACTCAAATGCCCATCGATGATAGACTGGACAGGGAAAATGTGGCACATATACACCATGGAATATTATGCAGCCATCAAAAATGATGAGTTCATGTCCTTTGTAGGGACATGGATGAATATGGAAACCATCATTCTCTGCAAACTGACGCAAGAACAGAAAATCAAACACAGCATGTTCTCACTCATAGGTGAGTGTTGAACAGTGTGAACACATGGACACAGGGAGGGGAGGATCACACACTGGGGTCTGTCGGGGGGAAATATGGGAGGGACAGCGGGGGGTAGGGAGTTGGGGAGAGATAGCATGGGGAGAAATGTCAGATATAGGTGATGGGCAGGAAGGCAGCAAATCACACTGCCACGTGTGTACCTTTGCAACAGTATTGCATGTTCTTCACATGTACCCCAAAACCTAAAATGCAATTTAAAAAAAAATTGCAATGCCAAGCATCTGAATTGGACTTGTTCTCTACAAGTTCCAGCTAATCCCATTTGCATTTCTCCATGCTGGCTAGGATCTATCTCCTCCAGGGCAGAATAAGTTTACTTTCTATGACTGCAGTCCCATAGAGAAGTTGGTCACCAACCTTTTTGGCACCAAGGACCAGTTTCATGCAAGGCAACTTTTCCATGGACTGGGGTGAAAAGGATGGTTTCAGGATAATTCAATCACATTGTATTTTTTGTGCACTTTATTTCAATTATTATTATGTTGTAATATATAATGAAATAATTGTACAACTCACCAAAATGTAGAATCAGTGGGAGCCCTGAGCTTATTTTCCTACTTCTAGACAGTCCCATCTGGGGGTGATGAGAGAGAGTGACAGACCATCAGACATTAGATTCTCATAAAGAGCATACAACCTAGATCCCTCACATGGGCAGTTTACAATAGGGTTTGTGCTCCTATGAGAATCTAATGCTGCCACTGACCTGACAGGACAGGAAGCTTAGGTGGTGATGTTCGCTTGCCCACACACTGCTCACCTCCTTCTGTGCGGCCCAGTCCCTACTAGGCCACAGACTGGTATCGGGGTTGGGGACCCCAGTGATAGAGGGTTACGGACATACAGGCATTCAAATGTTTGCTCAGCAAATGATTTCAAATTCATACTTTGAGAATCAAGTTGTTCTTGATCTTTTTCTGATCTCAATTTTCTCTGCCTTAAAATGTCTCTTTAACAACCTCCTTCTCTTCCTCAGTTCTCTATAAAAAGCCTCCCTTTTATAGCCCTTAAGAAATATCAAAAGCAATAAAAAATTCTACTCTTTGATCCAATAATTTTCCTTCTGAGAATCTATCCTAAACAATCAAAATATGAACAAATCTGTATGTATGAAAATGCTACTACATTATTGTTTATAAAAGAAAATTATCAAAAGTGATCATAGGCCAAAAAGAAAATGATTAAATAAATTATGTAATGTAATAACCTTAAATATAATAACTATGAAGAGAACAGAGCAAGATGATAAAATGTCTATGAGAAAACATAAAGTGAAAATATTAGGGTACAAAGTTTCACGTAACATAAAGAGGCTTAGTTCATCCTATCCTGGTACACCAGTGTAATGTGATCCTCATCATGATAAAATTTAAAACAACAAAATTTATGAGCCTAAGAAAAACTAACCATGAACCTCCAATGAGGAATTACTGAACAAAAACAGGCAGATCACATAGAAAGAAAAATATAACATAAGGAAACATGGTTCAAAACACAAGCTGCATAGGTAGAAGCTGTCATCTTTTAAAGTTATATTACTTGAGACTGGGTCACAGCAACTTATTTTCAGAGTTTCTATGACTATTGCTACATTTGTTAAAAATTATGTAATAGAGAAAGGAATATATTTAAGTGAAGTCTCTGGACAAATAATCTATACTGTCATCTAATCTTCACAAATTTCTTAAAATATATTTTCTTTTTAAAAAGTAAAATGAAAAGTTTTGTTTTACTTCTTTCACAGATCCAAGCAGATGCTTTCCTTTTTAAGTATTTACATTTAGCCTTTCCTTTTTAACACCAAATGTGTTTATTACCCTTGAGAGATTTAGATTAGGAAATTTCATTTTATTTGAAAAGGATATATTTTCAGTTATATTACTGTCCAATGTTACTTCATGAGTCTTTTTCAATTAAGCCACATTTTATATAATATAATGCAAATGAAGTAATTACCTTTTGCATCACAATTTGCTGACTCTTGGTCATTGCTGTCTGATATTTTGTCTCTCGATACTTTAATAAGATAGAGATGCCTCTCTCCAGATTTGGAACTGGATATCAGACAGACTTGGGCTCGATTCATTGCTACCTGAATTAAAGATGAAAATTTCAGATTTTTTTTAATGATAATTTTTTTGTTTAGAGATAAAGTCTTGCTATGTTGGCTCAGGCTGGATTTGAACTCCTAGGCTTAAGCAATCCTCTCACCTCAGCCTCCCAAGCACCTGGGACCACAGGCATATGCCACCATACCCAGCTCTAAACAATAATTTTCTAAAGAAAACCTATGGGTCACAGGTATCACAAATGTGACTGAAAGCTCCCTTAGTAAGAAAAAAAGAAACCCAATTACTACTTTGAATAACTAAATCAGAATGAACTGACTTATTTTTTTTCTTACCAAAGGAATTTTGAGTCACATTCCTCACCTCAGAAAGAAAAAAAACAATTCACATGAACGTTATAACATGCATACATAACACACCCCAGAGATACACCCACAGAGCTACCTCCCTGCAAATAAGCCAGACTCAGAAAGAATATTAGATCTGGAAAATACTTTTGCAAAGTGAGTAATTTTGGCTCATAATACTGTCTACTGGGCACATATCTGATAGCACTATGGTGCTCACTTTTCTAAATATGTACTAGGGAAGATTTTCACTTAAGCTATTGTCAAGAACTTTTAGTCATATGCCAATGAACTCTAGCTTTTTTGTTTTTATCCGATTTTCAGTTTTAAAGGCTGAGTTTAATGTAGTAAAACAATTATAAAGTAGTATAATCTATGTTTAAATAAAATAGTAAACATTTAAAAAGTCATCAAGGCTAACATAAAGAAAGATCATTCATTACCCACCTTTAAAAGCATGGCTAACATAGTAAGTAAGGTATCCACATAACCATACATTTTTCCTTGTGAAAACAATAGAGTAGAACGATGAAGCAATAACTTCAATTCCTAAACAAATAAACAAAAGAAAATGAGCCTAACAAGATTTCTTTTCCATAAATTGTTTTATTTGCATAGAAACATTTTTAAAAATGAAACTTTAAGAACATTTGCATTTTTCAGAATTAAATGCCAATATTTTAAAAACTACAATTTATAATAAGTGGCTGAACAACCTAACACTTAAAATTATTTTTCAAAAACGCTGAATTTAATACACTAAAATAAAATTTTGGATGTAAGCTATAGAGACATCCTTAACTGAGCAGAAAGTTCTAAAATATAATGTACCAAGAAAAACTTCCCTCTATGTGATATGGCCCACCTGTTGTGCAGCATTTGCATCCTGTGCTAAAGTATCTGGATCATACATTGGTTCCAGAGCTTCCAGAGCTTTCTCAGGCCGGCCCAGCTGCTGCTGAAGGGTAGAAAGTGAAATCCGTGCATCCAAATGGAGTGGGGCCAGATCAACCACCTTGCTGTAGCTTTCGGCAGCTCGCTCCATATAGCCTAAGGCTTTTAAGCATTCTAAGATGATTTTAAAAAAAGCGTTAAGTATGAACTACAGATTTGTAAACTGGCCAAAGTGACCTTTCCATTTGAAAAGAAATATAGCAATATAAAAAATTATAACAAGAAATGAATATGTATTTCTAGTACTCTGAAACAGCTATCCCTAATCTCTATTAATCAATCAGTCAATCTCTCTAATAAATTTAAATTGCTATAAGTAGTAATCAGTGTATACATATAATTTTGGGTTCTGCTTTATTCAATGAGCATTAAACACTGACTTCATTGGCATTTTGAATGGTTACATAATGATTAAATTGATTATTTATATTATTTGCCATTTAGGTTGTTTTCAAATTTTTACTCTAATAAATAATACTGCAGTAAACATCTTCACATATATAAACCAGAACACACAATTGGCAGACCAGTGTAACCCAGAGGTATGTTTTATTAGGCCACAATGCTTTTAAAAACTATTAACATCCTATATTTCTTAAAATTAGGATTTTAATAAAATCCAGGGTACCAGAGTCTTTTGAAAATTCTGTATTTGGCACCAGTGGGTGCCCCATTCCCACGTGGCCCATCAGTCCAAGCAGAGAAACTGCCCTTTAGAAAGGGTTCATCAGTTCCCACCTCTCCCTAGCATTCTCTCTCCCACTTCACTCATTTGTGTTACAAGCCAGGCTCCCAAGTTTTGTGATCCTCAGTATAAACTACTTCCTCTTATCCCACTCAATTAGTTCCTGGTAAGTTCTCACAAGTGAGGTTACTGGGCCCCATTTCTCAAACTTTACACCCAATCAATCAATACATTCGATCATTTAAACCTGAAAATAAGTCTCTGTAAGCATTTCTTCTTTCCATCCTTTTCACTGCACTGTATCTCCTGAATATTTTTGCCTCCAGTTGCTTTCTCAAATCTCTCCTGACCATCATCTTTAGGTTAAATTTTGATAATAATGGAAGAACATTAATATGAATGGATCATCACAATGACAGCACAATTTCTTATATTTACTTATTTTTCACTTTAAAAAATATTTTGTTATTTTGTTATTATGCTACAAGCACTGAATTCCTCTAATTATCTTTATATATATACTGATCCCAAATTTCTTTATGATTTTTAGATGACTCTGAGATTTTACCTTTCATTCATCTCAAGTCACATGGGCTCAAAATGGAAACAGCATTTAACAGAATCATGAATAAATAGGATTTTTAAAGTATACACTATTAATAACAAAGGAGCAGTTTCAATATCACAGCCCTAATTAGAAAGGCAATAAAAACTCAAGTAACCTGCTAATGTCTTTAAAATTCAAATCTTACAAATAATGCAACTTTTTATGATGGTATTACTTACATTAGTATTCTTATTCATTCATCTAAACAGAAAATTGTTATCGTAATCATTAAGTGCTCTCTTTCCTAGTTCATATCTGTGATGTGAGTGCGCTATTGCCCCAAAATGCCAATCAGTGCTTCTCTAGTTATAGCGAACTTTCTGTCATCATGTAATACTTAAGAGCCATTAGAGCTTTCTGCCATCACGCAGAATTTGAAACTAAGACTATTCGATTTTTAATGTGTCTTTCATGTTGACTCAATAGTACTTTTTGCTTTCATGTATTTCTTCAAAAGATGTAATCATGTTTCTTAAGCTATCTTTTCTAGTCTAAATCATTCACTTCAGATTACTGTGGACTTAGGCACAGTGTAATAAATGGCTGATAAAACCCAATTTTGAGCATGTATGGCTCAAAGAGCATTGAAAAATATATTAATTTTTCCCAAAATAACGTATTAAATATGTCTGTAAAACCTCTTCAAAAGTAGATTTTGCCCCCAAGTCTGACAATCCTGTGCTAGAAACCAGAGCTTATGGTTAAGACAGGTTCAAGACAGGCATTTAAGGGACATATGAGTCCTACTTCACTCTGGTATCATTAAGTAAATTGTTCCTCCAAAGCATTAGTGATGGAGAAATCATTTAGTAGCCTAGCAAGACAGTTTAAAATACTGACTTTCAAAAACTGCCCTGAAACCAGAAATACTTGCACTTAAAAGTGTTACCTGCATGACGAAGCCAAACTACTGCAAGGTTGTATCTTTCAGAGCAAACAAGAGCACTGAGGAGGGGAAGTGCAGAGTTATATTCACCAACATCCAGAAAAGCTTCAGCAACATCTAGGTATAGGTCTCCCATATCTTCAGGATTCTGTTCTACTAGTGTTGTCAAGAGAGGCTAGACCACAAATAAAAGTCCAAAGTTAAACATTTATTACAAACCTGCACATCTATCTATAGCTTTTCTTCCCCCCTCACCCAAGCTTGAGTACAGTGGCGCAATCTTGCGCACTGCAACCTCCGCCCCCTGGGTTCAAGTGATTCTCATGCCTCAGCTTCCCAAGTAGCTGGGATTACAGATGCACACCACCAGGCCGGGCTAATTTTTGTATGTTTAGTTGAGATGGGCCAGGCTAGTCTTAAACTCCTGGCCTCAAGTGATCTACCCGCCTCAGCCCTCTGGGTTCAAGTGATTCTCATTACTCACCTTCCTGAGTAGCTGGGATTATAGATGCACACCACCAGGCAGGGCTAATTTTTGTATGTTTAGTTGAGATGGGGCCAGGCTAGTCTCAAACTCCTGGCCTCAAGTGATCTACCTGCTTCAGCCTCCCAAAGTCTACAGCTTTCTTTTTAACCTACACATCAGTTATATGAGGCAAGCTGAAAAGGAGCAAGGCTTAATAAAACCAATTTTATATAGTCATTTTTCTGTTCACTTCTGCATCTTTATTTTTAAAAACTCATACCCATTAAACACATTTTGTGGATCTGTTTAGAGGCAGGCATTGCAGGAACTAAGACACAGCTGATCTGTTTTGCTTTTCCTTTAACCAACAACCTGTGCCTCAGGGCTTCTGTGTCTGCCGATGTTTTTGGAAAGCTGTTTCCTTAGATATCCCCATGGTTTACTTCCTCACTTCCTTCAGGTCATTATTCAAATACCACTTTTTTTTTTTTTTTTGAGACAGGGTCTGCAGTCTCCACCTCCTGGGTTCAATCAATCCTCCCACCTCAACCTCCCAAGTAGCTGGCACTACAGCTGTGCACCACCACACCCAGCTAAATTTTTTGTATTTTCTGTAGACCATAGGGTTTCACCATGTTGCCCAGGCTGGACCTGAATGCCTGAGCTCAAGAGATCTGCCTGCCTAAGCCTCCCAAATGCTGGGATTATAAGTGTATGCTGTGGCACCCAGCCAAATGTCACCTGATCCCCTACTGAAAACTGCAACTTTCCCCTGCTCCCAATATTCCTTATTTTCTTCCTTGTTTGATTTTTTTCCTAGAACACTTAATCACCAGACAATGTCCTGTATGTTATGTATTTATTCATTATCTAATCCCATTAAAACAAAAAAGGCATCCTGACTCATGAGGGTACAGATTTGTATATTTTACTCAATATCTTATTCTAAGGTCCCCAAAGTAGATATAAGCACATTTGTTTTTAACAACAGTATACTTGGTCCAAAGTCAGCAAATAAGAATAGCTGTCAGAATTATTACCAATGATCTAACTGTCTAAGGACACTCTCAAATTCTGATCTTTAGGTTGTTATTTTAAAAGAAAAATAAATTACAAGCCCAATTCCAAAAAAATTTTAGTTTTTATAAGCTATTCCTACAAAATTATTTGATGCTTATTGTTACCTCCCTAATTATTAAGAAATGTGAAATTCTAGGGTCAAGTTATAATTTCTTGACATCTAAAGAAAACAGATGGTGCATATGATCTGAAGTATCTCAAGTGCAGATCTTGTTACATACATTAAGTGGTTCAAGGATGTTGAGATGTACAAGGCAGACCATCAGCTTCACTGTGATATCTATTGGCACGCCATCAGGTATAGTGCAGGTAACATTCTCAGGAGCTGGGGAATAGACAGAAAAGAAGCAGTTCCTATATGCAAACTTAAGATGTGTCTCTTCCACGTAAGATCTCATTTATTTCATTCAAAGCAAATGATTCCACAGTCAATTCTTAGTGTGGCCAATTCCATTAATAAGTTCTTATATCTCTTTCAGTCTGTCCTTTGGCAACAAGTATGCTTCCTATTCTATTTCTAATACCTTACGTACTTATCCAAAACATACTCTCACACCATCTACTAAACTACAGAGAACTAAAATGAAAAAAACAATGAGGATGTATCAACCTTCTCTTTTTTTTTTCTTGAATTGAAAGGTCTCTCTCTTTTTTTTTTTTTTTGAAGCGGAGTCTTGCGCTGTCACCCAGGCTGGAGTGCGGTGTTGTCATCTCAGCTCACTGTAACCTCCACCTCCCAGGTTCAAGCAGTTCTCTGCCACAGCCTCCCAAGTAGCTAAGATCACAGGCACCCACCACCATGCCCGGCTAATTTTTGTATTTTTAGTAGAAACGGGGTTTCACCATCTTGGCCAAGCTGGTCTTGAACTGCTGACCTTGTGATCCACTCGCCTCAGCCTCCCAAAGTGCTGGGATTACAGGCATAAGCCATTGCGCCCAACTGAAAAGTCTCTTTTTAGTGTTGACTGGAAACAGGCTAAGAAAAGGATAAAATAATACTGTGTTGTTTTCTAAAACCTCATTACAGCAAAATAATTTTTAAAGCCCTGGGAAATTAAAGGAATTTTTATCTACATTTAAAGTATTTTGCAAAGTCTAATAAGTTTACATGTTATATGCAAATAACACACTATTTTATATAAGGGATTTAAGTATCTAAGGATTTGGGTATAAGGGGTTCCTGGAGCCAATCTCTCATGAACACTGAGGGGAGACTATATTCCCTAAAATTATCAAGTTATAGAAGGATTTGGACAAGTTTAATTAAGAGACTTTTTATCACTGAGCTCTAAGACAATAACTGATATTAGAAACCCGGTTGAGATATTCAGTCTGCTCAAAAAGCAGAATTTACCTACCATGTAAATTTACTCACACTAAGCCCTAAGCGCCATGAGGGCAAGAACCATGTCTAACTCAAGGCTATATCCACAGCATATTTCTTCTGTAGACAGTAGTTAAGGTCTGAGTGAGGACTAAACACAATGCAGTAATTTTAGTGAGCCTTTGACTTTACTAAAATGAGATTCTATCTTTATTATGTATGGGTTCTATATTCCAACTCCATCACTTTGATTTTCATTCTAGAAATGCTGTTTACTAACAGTCTGAATATTGGTGTCTCACCAAAATTCCTGTATTGAAACCTAACCCCCATGGTGAAGTTATTCAGAGGTGGGTCTTTGGGAGGTGATTAGGTGGATGGGATTTGTGCCCTCGTAAAAGAGGTCTCTTGTTTGTTACTTTTGCCACGTGAGGACACAGCAAGAAGGCACCATCTATGAGAAAAGGGCCCTCACCAGACACCAAATCTGCTGGTGCCTTGGACTTCCTAATCTCCAAAACTGTTTGCAATAAATTTCTGTTGTTTATAAATTACCCAGTCTCAGGTCTTTTGTTATAGAAGTCCAAACAGACTAAGACACTGTACAATAAAATATATCTATGTGTTTTAACTTTCAGCAAGAAAGGCAAGTTATAGTATATGAAATACTTTAAATCTCAGCATAGGCCTTAAAGATATAGTATGTACAGATGTGTAAGTCAAAAACCCTGCTTTCATATCAAATCACAAAGTAAAACTCAACCTTTGTTGAATACAAGATGTATGCCTAAAATCAAATGATTCAGGAAAGCTGAAATTTTGTTGCAGGCAGATGCAAACAAACAAAAAATAGTCACAATCTCAGTATGAGACAAGGCAAAATTCAGACCAACTACATTTAAAAAGGTAAGAAGGTCACTTCATAATGCTACAGGGCAGTGCTACTCAAACTATAGTCTGGGACCTATGCAGGTCCACAAACTGTTACCAGTTCAATCATGTAAGTATGGAGATTGAGAGTATTTAGACACTTTAATGGCAATTTGATAATGCCAAGGAAGGTAATATATATATATATTTATAGCCCCTACACCTTACATATTATTAACTAACATTTAACAACACTATCTTTTAAAAAGCTTGTCTTTGTGTCACTGATACTTTATTCTCCTGAATTCTCATTAGGTCTTTCACATTTAGAAGAATTTAAAAGTGACCGTCAATAGGCAATACAATAAATGGTCTCATTTTAAAAAATGCATACTAAAAACTACCTTTGCTCACTTTGGATTTGTTTTAATCTCCCAGTCTTTTGGACATATCTTTTTCTTTAAAGTTATTTCATCAACTCTAAGCTGCCAGATTTTAGATCTAAGATGCACCATTATTTTACATACTAACAAATAAAAAAGCCACTACTTAAACTCTAACCTGTTGTTGATTTATGTTAATATGTTCTAGGGAGAGAGGGAAGGAGGGAGGGAGGGAGGATAAAATATATTAAACAACAAATGATTACATATACAATTAAAACTTGAACAGAACTTGGCATTTCTAATGTTTTTCAAAACGAAGGACAGCAATAATTTTAACACAATTAAGAAGAAAAGTCTTAATCAGAAATTCACACCACCCTGATCACTCAACAGTCCCAACCACAGCCCATGATCTGGTCTTGCTCATCCAAGCAGTGCTCCCACACCCTGTGACTCAGTCTGGATCACACTCCCCATGGTGTCTGCTTAAACTGGGCCTCTATAAACATCTTCTGATCCTTCTATACTGCCCTTCTCTATTTTCCCATAACATCAACTGTGCTACAGAAATTATCACACAACTCTTAAACTGTATACGCTTCATTTGAATGTCTCTTCTACCTCCACTTCCTTGAGAGAAGCAAATGTTATACTCATCTGCGTATTCTCCACACACCCAGCAGTCCCTTACAAGAAACTTATTGAACTGGGTTTCCCTTCCTCAACAACTTTCCACTTCAACATTTATCTGTCCCATATCTCACCTTAGGCTTACTCTCTATGAATAAGCACAGGTTGGCTTGTATAACTGAATTACTACTCACCATTAGGATGGATCATATTTTAAATAACAGTTTTTGTTGCTGAATAATTATACCTTAGCCCAAAGGATTACATAATGACAGAATTTTTAGGCATCATGACAGGCCATGGAGGGAGCTGTTCTGAAGCATGCAGGACTCAATACCAACTCACTTGCCCCTTCCGCAGAGTCCATCAAAATCCTCAGAGGGTAGAGGCTGAAGGTACCATACAGGAATTCTCTTACAAGAGCATGGTTATATACTCTGCTCATAAAGATCAATTTTGCTACAACTTCACATAGGGTCTTGAATGTTAGTATTTTTACAGAATAGGTTAATGAGTATGGTACAAAGAGACTCTGCAAGCCACACTTAGGTATGACTTTCTAACCAGATCACTAATTATACATTTGAGTTTTCAAACAATGTAGGGTAATCACATTCGTTTCTACTTTTTATGTGAATGCTTAAGCTTAAAGTAGAATTTTTTAAATGAGAACATTTTAGGTCCTATTTGAAAAGTAAATTGCTCTAGTGCTAAAGGTTTTTGATAAACTTCAGTAATTTGTTTTTTTCCCTATAAAAATGAAAAAGATTGTCAATGAAAAATGCCATGTTCAAATGGACATACTAAAAAATAAAAGGGACTCAAAACAAATTTTTTTAAAGATTACTTATAAGTCAATACTCACAAGATATGAAGTCTCTGAGAAAAAAATCCTTCTTGGGAAAACTTATGAGAACATTAACTATCAACTCACCACAGTATGAAATAAATTTTCACTGTAAAACACCACCTTATGACCAAGAAAGGATTATATACACTTTTCTAAGCAGAGGAAACTACAACCTTTATTCTCTTCTGAGGTGCCTTCTTCTGAAGTTTTTTTTTCCAGCACAATTCCAGAAAAATCTGTAATTACCTAAAACAATGGGAAAGAAGAAAGGAAATAATAAAAGTTATGTATGAAAAACCTTTTCATAATGCAAAGATTTGTACAGTTAATTCAAATAATCCCCAATATAAAGATAGGCTATAAAAAGAAAAAGTAAGTCTTTTAAAAATGAGAAACCCTTGATCTTGGGCTTCCGAGATAATGAAAAAAGAAAAAAAAAAGAGAGAGAAACCCTGTGACTCATTAACATTTTAATATCCTATTAATTAATGCAAACTAAATATATATAACTCTACTATAACAAACCAATCTACTTTCCCCCGACCAGCTTAAGAACTAAATCACAGCAATTCATCTGGCTGCTGAGTCCTGCTACCCTGAAGTACACACATACTTGGCACCTGTGATAACGGCAATATTTTTTTATTATGTAACTGCACTTCTTATTTCATACTGAATTGCTACAGAATCTAGAAATCACTTGTTTCATATAGACTTTAAATATATACATAACTAAAATGAAGAACTGCCAATTTTTAAGAATTTCTAGAACAGAGAAACATTCAAAACCTAACAGAGAAACACATAAGCATTCCTACCTCCAAAGCTTTGTCATACTGTTTGTTTGAAATATATAGTTCAGCTGCTATGTTAACATCTTCCATGGAGACTAGGCCCTGGTGTTTTGAGAAAGCTTCATCAATTATGTTAATAGCAGAAGTAACATCATTGGCTTCATAGTAACTCCTAAAAAAAAGTAAGTGGCAAAATGGATGAATGTTTACGTAATTCCAATTATAAAACTCATTTACTTGCTTAGGCTATCTAACAATGAACGGTGATTTTCATTTTCTCAGAATTTGAGAGTAATATATATTTTCTTAAAATGATAATCAGAACTGATCCAGAAAAAATGTGCAACGTCACTAAAACAGTGTCATAATTTCAAGCATCTCACTCTCCAAAATCTACCTATCATTCCAGCTCATTCCCTCTGTAATCCAATACCAACTCTTCTACCTCAACAGATCTACAAAGCATAGGTCCTACCACTTTTTCACCATCACCTACACCCTTCCTGTACTCACTTTCTTCCTTTTCCATGTGGCCCAACATTACAATTACTCCTTTGCACACATCCTCAGTTCTCTTACCCTGCTGCTCTTCCTTGATTAAAATCACTCAATAAAATCCCAAGCCTGGTTAAAATCCAACTATATCTACTCTTCACTACCACCTGCCCAGCTGACCATGCCGACTGGTCTCACTCTAAATTAATGACCAGTAGCCTCAAGCAGGTCTGTGGTACTGAGAGCAGTATTACTAGTTACCTATTTCAGTACTTCTCAAACTTGAATATGCATATGGATCAACTGACAATCTTGTAAAAACACGTATTCAGATCTAGTAGAGCTTGGGCAGGCCTGAGATCCTGCATTTCTGACAAACTTCCAGGTAATGCAAATACTGCCAGTCTGTGGGGCAGTAATGTCCTAGACAACTATTTGACATATTCTATCTTCAAACCTCCAGCAGTCTCCTAGTCCTCACTCTCAGTTGATGACCTTGCTTGATATTTTTACCAAGAAAAGAGAATCAAATCAGAACATCCCACATATATCCAGCATATCTATCTTCTTACCAGTATCTTTGGCCATATCATCTGCCTTCCCCTTTATCAAAGATAAATGATTGTATACATGAAAATAACCTGAGTTCGATCCCATTCCCTATAATCTACTTAAGGATACTGCTTAGGCAACTGTCCCTCCCCTCACAAATCTTCAATGTGTCTCTCAATTTTTCATTACTCCCATCTAAATAAATTGTAATTTTTCTCAACTTAAAAAATTCTCCCATCCCTACAATCCATTCCTCTGCTCCCTTGCAAATTCCCCCAAAGTTGTCCATACCCCATACCATCTCCAATGCCTCTCCTCCCGTTCTCTTTTTAACCTAATCCAATCAACTTTTCCTCTCCCCACTCAGCCAATATTTCCAATCAACTTGTTGCTAAGTCTGTCAATTCTCAGTGCTCATTTTACGTGATCTATCTGTAGTATCTCACACAGATGATCATCCCTCCTCCTTGAAGTGCTTTCTTCAATTAAATTCTAGAACATCATGTTGTTTTCTGTTTCCTCCTACTTCACTGGCCATTTCCTTTTAGTCTCCCTGCTGTTTCTTCTTCTTCCTGACTTCTAAACACAGAAGTGTCTCCCTCTATACCCTTTCCACCTCCCCAACCCACCCTTTGTATTCAATACATCAGAAAATCTTGAGAGCTCAGCCTTCAAAACACATACATAATCTGATTACTTTTTACCAGCTTCTGATGCTTCCATCCTGGTTCACGTTACTATTTTCCTTTCTGTGTATCACTACAATAATTTCCTAACTGGTCTCCATGCTTTGGCCCTTCCACTGTTCATTCCATTCTCAAAAGAGCAGCCAGAATTGATGCATTTAAAATTTAAGTCAGACCATGTCACTTTTCCACTCAAAACCCTCCAATGACTTCCAAACTCATTCAGAATAAAAGCTAAAGCCCTTACAATAGCCCAAAAGGGCTAAATGATCTATTCTTCTGATACTTCTCTGCACTGCTCCCCTTAATTCTTCAGCTTCCCTAAATAAACTTTGCACATGCCATTTCCTTTACTTGTGATACTCTTCCCTGAATATCTGTTCTAGTACCTCCTTCAGTTCACCTTTAGTCAGTATGACCATACCACAGATAATTAAGTCCATCTCTAATCATTCTATCTTAAAATAACACCTCCCATACCTCAAATCCCTATTCCTTTTTCCTGCTTTATTTTTCTTCATAACACTTTATCAACATCTGATGTACTACATATTTAGCTATTTATTGCCTATTGCCCTCACTAAGCTTTACAAGAACAGGGTATTTTAAAAAGTTATTAAATAGTGGATACCCTGGTTTCCTGTATAGTATCTAGTGCCAAAGATATATTCAATAATATTTCTGGAGGGAAAGTAGGGACTGAAGGGAAATCCTAAACAGAAGTTACAGTGATAGAATTCCATGTAGGAAAGATCTTAGTGGCAGTGGCAGACTGACAATCATTACTCTTTCCCCAAAAAGTATTATATATAATAGAAGTGGAAAACCAATTTACTATATAGGCCACCTAACATTTCACAAAGTCAAAGCCTACTGGACTAACTACTGTGACAGCTACAGATTTAACTAACAGCAAATAACCTGGAAAGACCCTCAATGCTCATGGTATTCCATCAGGGATCAACTCAGGGTGACCTTCCCTCAACAAATTTCCTAGAAATGCTTGCTAGTAGTCCTATATAACCCATCCCTGGGAGGTTAAGGGACAGTTTCATAGCTAAGCATCATCGTGATAAAGACCATGGAATTAATAGAGTTAACTCTAATGTACCCTGATGGAGATGGTAACTCCTAGACCAAAATATAATATGATATCTCTAGAATAAAAAGCATATCACAAGACACTGCTGAGCAAAAAATGTTTCCTACTTTGTTTTGCCATGCAGCATACTAGAGAAGTAAATGCGGTAGGGTATATTTTAGAATAAAATATATACCACTGTCAATAATGTAACAACTGTGAAAGAAAATTTTTATAGTCCTAAAATATTATATACTGGCTCAAGATAAAATAATAAAAGATCCCAGATTGTTAACATTTCATTGGCATATATGCAATAACAAATTATTTTTTTAATTATTGCAAATACAATTTCAACTAAGTTTAGAAACCTGAGAACCTACTCATTTTTTTAGGACATGTCCCATTTTTAAATCTCTGAGCACTTGAAATGTAACCTTATATACATAGTTTTCTAAACAATGACACAAGTGACTTGGAAAAGAGAAGTACTGAAAATTCAGTACAATCTAAACATACAGGGATAGGCGTGCTGGCTCACACCTGTAATCCTAGCACTTTGGGAGGCCAAAGCAGAAGAAATGCTTGAGGTCAGAAGTTCAAGACCAGCCTGAGCAACACAGCAAGACCTTGTCTCTACAAAAAAATTTAAAAATTAGCCAGGTGTGGTGGCGTGCACCTGTAGTCCCAGCTACTCAAGAGATTCGGTAAGAGGATCACTTGAGCTCATAAGTTCAAGGCTGCAGTGAACTATAAACACACCATTATACTCCAGCCTGGGTGACAGAGCAAGACCCTATCTCAAAAAACCATAAAATACATAAAGCAAAACACTTCTTGAACTTCAATTAAAAGTACATTCTATTTCAAATATATGCTTTGATTTACAAAACAAGATTAATAGGGGTAACTAGATATATTTCACTCCAAACTTACTTTGCCATATCTCTAGCCAGCTGCATAAAACGTTCACCATCAGATGGAGACAACAGGTTTAAAATACGCCTATAACCATCCATGGCCATTTTATGATCACCCATCTGTTCATAAAGGCTTGATCGCTCCCACAGATAACGGACATTAGTAGGTTCATATTTAAGAGCTAAAAAGAAAGAAATACAAATTATTTATCACAAAAAGGAGTGCATGGTACCTGGGTGTGATCTATCATCTTCTCAGAAAATTTAATAAGCAAACTAATTCATCAGTGGAACAAAGGGAGTTATTCTGAATAAATATCTTCACAGGAACTCTTGACTAGATTTGATATAAGACCAAATAGAATCTGAATCTCAATAGTAATCTTCTTAATGTGGTCAATCTAGTTAGATGTTAATCCTCAAGGAACAGCTTAGAACCAACAGTGATCTTAGTGGGAAACTGAAGGTACTATTCATCTACCAACGTTTGTGTTGTATTATCTCACAACATTAAAAGAGTCCCTGATAAGCATGAGAACAGAGGAACCCCAAATACTTACCTCTAGAATAACAGACAATAGAAACAAATTTATTTCAGCCAATATCACACCCCAGAGCAGTAAATGCAATTATCAAAAAGCCTATTATGTCACATCTTGTCAAAGTGAAAAAAAACTTTTTAAATTACCTTTTGTATAGCAAAAAATAGCCTGCTTAATATTGTCTTGTTCCAGCGACATTTCAGCCAGTCTAACCCATTCTTCTGTGTCACTGGGATTTAAGTGTGCAGCAATCAACTCAAACTGCAATGATTTTTCCATGTCACCTTGGTCCTCATATATCATGGCAAGAGTAGAGAATGGCTCATAAGCCAGAGGAGCTATAACGAATTAAAAAAATAAATTCCATTGGCTGAGAGAAGAGGCTTGAGGTGATGTCAATCCCATGGTTCAAACTGGGTGTCTGTTTTTTAAATATCTAAACTCTTCAAATCACTCTAGCAAAATCATGCAAACTGTTTAAGGCAAGTTAAAATAAATGCTACTCACATCTGCTTTATTTTTATACATTTTTAGCATTTTTAAAGTGTTGCTTTCTCTAAGCAAGGTATAATTTCATGAAAAATCCTAATCTCTACCACATCTTCCTCATGAAAATCCCCCTTTGCTCAGGATAAACATGGCTCAGTATCAGCAAGTTCATCCCAATAAACGCCAGGCACCTCATGGGACTGAATCTTCATGATTTAGCTCCCACACCAAGGAGTATGGTATAAATGAATAGATGATACCTAAGCAGCAGCTAAACGTATATCAAAGTGGCTGGCTAGTCTACATTTCTGAAACACTGTTTTTGAAACAAAATTCAAAGATTATGAGGTATTAAAGTCAAAGATTTTTGTCAAAAACAATTATAAACTAAAATAATGGAACAGATAATATTGGAAAGAAGGAACCAAATGAAACATACTAAAGGAAAAAGTCCGTTTAATCTTAAGCAGTAGCCTCAAATTCCCTAATGAATAATCCAGGAAATTATAATAAGACTTCTAAAAGGACCCTTGTCTAACCAAAAAGAAATGCCAAATTATTGAAAAGATAAAAGTTCACTGTATTATAGCTACCCAAACCACTCTGCAGGGCATAATTTGGCAAAATATCAAGGAAACAAAATAATAAATATAAGTAATTAGTTAAAAAAGAAAACACTAAAGATACCATTCAATATGCCCAAGATACACCATTTAATTGACAGATAAGATGACAAGTTTAAACTGTCTTTTACCAAAAAATAGATTAACATAATCTAGTACTGCAAGATCTAGAAAATGAAAGGAAAAAAGAAAGCTCAAGTGGCTTTAACATAATGTATTTGCCATATTTAAAAAACACTGACAACTCAAAAGTCTAAACCCCTCAACTGAACCATTAAAAACAAACAAAAACAAAAAAGGTAACTGTGAAAATTCAACAAATATTAATGACATCTCACTGAATCATACTCTGAGATTTTCATATTCTTGTGAAAAATGGCAAGTACCATCACCACAATCACCCTTAAGCTTCTCAACATATTTTACAAATAGTACTGTGAAATGTTCCTCCATTTGTTTTAAATCAGACTCTTAAACTATTATCAAAAAAGTCCCCAAAGAAAACACCTTGTCTTATGATTTCCATGCACATCAATATTGCCTCTTCACGTTCTCCTCGAGCAAAACGAATGTTGGCTTCACCCATGAGACCTCTCAGAGCTCTGGGAAGTTTACTCCGAGGCCTCTTCTCCTGTTTAGAAGAAAAATGACAGATTAAAATATAGTGAAGTCTTAGGTTTCATTTCCAACCATATCAATGTAAAATATAATGAAACTGAAATTTTCCTTTAAACATCTTCAGTTTTTGAAACTCAGAACTAAATGGCTGCAATTTTAATTGGCTCTTTAACATTAAAGTTTATATCACAGGAAAAAGTCTAAAATTGGCCATACGTGGTGACTCACTCTTGTAATCCCAGCACTTTGGGAGGCTGAGGCAGGTGGATCACTTGAGGCCAGGAGTTCAAGACCAACCTGGCCAACATGGTGAAACCCCATCTCTACTGAAAATACAAAAAAATTACCCAGGGATGGTGGTGCATGCCCACAATCCCAGCTACTCGGGAGGCTGAGGCATGAGATTCACTTGAATCTGGGACGCAGAGGTTACAGTGAGCCAAGACCACGCCACTGCACTCCAGCCTGGGTGACAGATCAAGACTGTCTCATAAAAAAAAAAGTCTAAAACACAACTGCAGGGGAAAAAAGTGGTTAGTAGTTACTAAATTACTAATTAGAATAACAAATAGAGCTGGATGCTGCAAAATTGATTTATATGCCAGGATTATGATGTTATCTACTGAAGATCCTCCTTCTTTCAAATTTATCTACTCAGAATGAACTTGTTTAAAAAAGTATCAAGCTATAGTATGGACATGGACATTTTTTTTTTTGAGACAGGGTCTCACTCTGTCCAGTGGTACGATCTCAGCTCACTGCAGCCTCTACTTCCTGGGCTCAAGCATCCTCCCACCTCAGCCTTCAGAGTAGCTAGGACCACAGGAGTGCACTACCAAACCTGGCTAATTAAAAAAAAAAATTTTGTAGAGACAGAACCTCACTATGTTGCCCAGGTTGGTCTCAAACTCCTGGGCTCAAGCAATCCTGCCTCAGCCTCCCAAACTACTGCAATTACAGGCATGAGACACTGTGCTTCACCAGTATGGACCTTTTAATAGCAAAACGGAAGTCCATTTTGACATATGCAATAATTAAGGTTTTGTCTGTGTGTGTATGTGTGTTAGATCCTACCTTTCTGGCATTTTTTTTTTTTAAATAAATGGCCCAATTGGTTTAAATGAGCCATTTTGCTTTGACTTTATTTTTATTTATTTATTGTATTGCACTTATTTTTTTTGAGACAGAGTCTCATTCTGACACCTAGGTTGAAGTGCTGCAGCCTTGATTTCTCCAGGCTTAGGTGATCCTCCTTCGTCAGCCTCCTGAGCAGCTGGGACTACAGGCACAGCACCACACCCAGCTATAATGAAGATTTTACATAAAAATTACCTAACAGGAAACATAATAAACAAATAACAATAGTTGTATCACAGTATTTCCTTTCACACAGTTTGAATAGATTTCTTTTTCAATTACTATGTCACAATTACAGATTTCTTTTTCAATTACTCTGTCACTTTCTTCATTGTTTATAAATACCAAAATAATAATTTACTTTCATCATTTTCTTGGTTTCACGATTGAGAACCATCTCCAATACAAATACATCTCCAGCAGTAGGCTGCTCAGATGTTTCTTCCTCCTCCTCCTCCTCTTCTTCCTCTTCCTCCTCATCATCTTCATTCTCTCCAAGCATGGAAGCAAAGACCTTGTGAACTGACTTACTCACTCCATCTGAAGTTTCTCCTGAGAAAAGAGACATTGATGCTGGGGGGAAAAAAAGCTGTAGAATTCTCAGTGAAAAACAAGTATTTTCTGAGTATAAATTTTTACCCCAGTAACACCAAATTTAAAAGTAAAAAACAGTAAATGAACAACCTCAAAAAACAAACCAAAGAAGAAAGTTATCACAAAGTGATGTATTTTATTCCGTTGGAATAGCTGACTCATCCTTTAGGCTGCATCCAGATTTATAGGCAAAATCAACTGAAATATCAGAAGCACATACAATAATAGGAAAAAAAAACAGAAGAATTATTAAGACATAGACCTGGGAGAGAGATCCAAGATGGCCGATTAGCAACAGCTCAGAAATGTAGCTCCCAGTGAAAGCGCAGAGAACGAGTGGATGCCGCACTTTCTGACGAATTTTTGTTGCCCACAGACCGGGAGATTCCCAGCAGAGGAGCCACACAGGTCGCCAGCACGACTCTTTTGGCTGGCGCGGCTCTTTTGCTGGCGCCCGGCGCGGCACTTCCTGGTGCGGAGTATATGGGACGGACGGGCTCGGCTGGTGCCATCACCACAACAGCAATTGGAAGCGCTGAGAACTGAGAGTTTCACAGCAAGCACAGCGAACCCGGGAAGGTCCGGCTCTGAGGGGAAGGGGCGTCCGCCAAAGAAAAACTAAGAAACCGAAAAACTTCATCACCGGGTGGAGAGAGATCCAAGATGGCCACGTAGCAGCAGCTCAGGATGGTGGCTCGCGGTGAGGGCGCAGAGAGTGAGTGGACGCCGCAAATGCAGACGAATATTGGATGCCCACAGACTGGGAGATTCCCGGTGAGGGAGCCACACGGGTCGCCAGTGCGACTCTTTTGGCCGGCGCGGCGCTTCTCGGTGCGGAGTGTGCGGGACTGGATGCCCTTTTAGTTGGGCTCCACGGGTCCCGTCTCCACAGGGAGAACAGCAGTTGGAGACGCTGAGGAGAGAGCGGGCACAGCTGAACCCGGGAAGGCCCAGCTCTGTGGGGAAGGGGTGCCCCCTGAAGGAAAACTAAGAAACAGAAAAAACTTCATCACCAACAAGCCGGACGTCCACTCAGAGACCCAATCTGAAAGTCGGCAATTACAAAGACGACAGGTGGATAAATCCACAAAAATGGGAAGAAACCAGTGCAAAAAGGCTGAGAACAC